>BSBK01000128.1:0-266612 GCA_027943335.1 Chamaecyparis obtusa
AAAAATTCAAAATGCCTTAAATTGTGAGTCTTTGTGCACTAGAGTGGGTTTATTATTTGGTTCCTATGTCTTTTCTATTTGTCTCGGAACTTGAACATTGCTATGAAGGTCTATGTGTTAGCACTTAAGAAAAGCAAATTGCAATCTAGAACATTCTACGTACCTCTTAGATGCAGCAGATCAGATAATTAAATAAATAGATGTTTTTTGATTTTTGCATTTCAATTCATGTATTGACATGACTAGATTTATAGTTTTAATTTAAATGAAATTCTTACTAGTACTCTTGCAGGCATTGTGAGTGTTTTGTAGTAGGAGTATACTGCGTTGAGTCCTGCACATGTCAAGAGTGCTTTAACAAACCCGAGTATACAGATATGGTTGTTGGCACACGCCAGCAGATAGAATCATGCAATCTGCTTGCTTTTGCTCCTAAAATTGTTCATGGTGCTGACTCTCCACCAACTAATGGGGTGAGAAAATACTGAGAGGTTTTCCTTTGTTCTAGTGTTTTCTCTTTATAGTATCACTATTACTTAACTATCTATGGAGAGTTCTTATCTTTCTCGCTATCTTACTTCAGCAGAGAGAGTGCACCGAGACTCCAGCATTGGCAAGGCACAAAAGAGGCTACAATTGTAAGAAATCAATGTGTCTGAAGAATACTGTGAATGCTATCAGGTAGATATCTTCAATTGATTGCTTAATTTAAGGTTAAAGGCTGGAGAGTAGTTTATGTGTATTCTGATTAGTGCTCATATCTTTTATTTTAGGCAGGGGTTGGCTGCTCAGATGGCTGCAGATGTGAAGGTTGTAAAAACACGTTTGGCAAGAAAGAAGGTATCCGGTCACTTTTTTCAAATATCGAATGCATCATATTATCTCAATATATACATGAACGATAATACAAATATTGAATGCATTATATTCTGTCATTCTATACATGTACGACAATTCAAATATCAAGTGCATTATATTATCTCAGTCTATACATGAATGATAAATTTCATTTGCAACTTGTATAGGAGGATTAGATGACACAGAAGACAAAGAATCTCAGGATGAGGTATGGGAGAAGGCTATATCAGAGGAAAAGCTAGGGCTTTGTTACTGTCCCTTGTGACAGTAACAAAATTTGATGAAAATAATTTTTGTTTCACTCACTTTGACATTCACAACTTCCTCTTTTATTAATAAGAAAAAATACAATGACTTTAGAGAAAATAATGAAACTAATACAATTGCAATACAGTGGTATTTAGAACAAACAGAGCTTCACAACCATCAAAGAAGAAAAAATCACATGCATATATCGAGTACTCCTCAATCAAAGAGATAGAGAAGAATTCAAAACATACCCAGACTGAACATGGCCATACCAAGACCAGCATCAGACAATATTCTTATTGACTGCTCTAGGATAGCTGGCATTTCAACTTTCCATCTGCAAAATAGATTATAAAAACATGAAAATATATCAGAGATGTTTGATATTGATACAAAACAACACAGATTCATTTCTTCGTACACCTGTATATCATAAAAATCCTTGCACACTTCGAAAAATTGTATTGCCTTTTACTTACTCAAAAGTAATTTACATAAAGCAGTCATTTGATTAACATGGATCCTAATATTCACAAGTACATGGTCATGTGCTCCATCGTAGCATCTTATAGATTTAGATCTGTTCTCTAAAATAATTCAATGTTTTGTTTACAATCCACAAAAGAAATATTTTCCCTCGTCTACTTAATCCTAAACAAAAGGCCATATAGCAATATAGATAGAACTATATACAGAAACCATAAACAATGGTAACCTTAGTAGTAGCAAGAAATTGTTGCAAAAACTTTACCTTATCATACCCAGATTGTTGCTTTGCCTAGCACAGGGAAATTTGATCAGTAAAATTGACACAGAGTATGCTATCTCCATTGTCATGCTGGATAACAAAACACCAACTTTAATGGGCATGTACTGTCCCTTGTGTAATTGCCACTTGAATTCATTGCTATTGAACCACATTAATGCTTTTTTCCTTCAACAAATGAGGACAGTCACTGTAAAGACAACATGATAATGTACACTCACTGTAAGGATAGTCACAAATGAGGAAATCTCAGAGTGATTATCCCTTGTGTAATTGCCACTTGAATACATTGCTATTGAACCACGTTAATGCTTTTTTCCTTCAACAAATGAGAATAGTCACTGTAAAGACAACATGATCATGTACACTCACTGTAAGGATAGTCACAAATGAGGAAATCTCAGAGTGACTATCCCTTGTGTAATTGCCACTTGAATACATTGCTAATGAACCACATTAATGCTTTTCTCCTTCAACAAATGAGGACAGTCACTATAAAGACAGCATGATAATGTACACTCACTATAAGGACAGTCACAAATGAGGACATCTCACAGTGACTGTCCCTTGTGTAATTGCCACTTGAATGTATTGCTATTCAGCCACATTAATGCTTTTCTTCTTCAACAAATGAGGATAGTCACTCTAAAGACAACATGATAATGTACATGGGCTGTAAGTGTACATTATCATGTTGTCTTTAGAGTAACTGTCCTCCTTCAAGTGGCAATTACACAAGGGACAGTCACTGTAAAGACAACATGATAATGTAGAGAAACATTGTCATTTGTATTTTCAACAGCGCCGAGAGAGATTCCCTCCGTGAAATCACAGCTACAATTTCTGAGTACGTTGGGTTTATTTTTCTTTTGTCATTATTATGTAATCTGGTATTCAACTGTTACAGAGCTAAAATACCTAGAAATGAGGACATATCTGTGTTGAATTTATTGTTAGCGGCTTTGGTTATTTAGAAGTTTAATTTTATTTGTTCATCTTTCAAGCACAAACATTTTGTGGACTGTAACGTCTTCATTGTTTCGGGTATGCAATGAAACAGCCCTAACTTGCGACTACCTTCACGGTACTTGTGTACATTATCATGTTGTCTTTACAGTGACTGTCCTCATTCAAGTGGCAATTACACAAGGGACAGTCACTGTGAGATGTCCTCATTTGTGACAAGGACAGTCACACATGAGGACATCTCACAGTGACTGTCCCTTGTGTAATTGCCACTTGAATGTATTTCTATTCAACCACATTTATGGGCCCATTTGGACCACAGCACATAGTAGCATCTACAGAGAAGAATATCCCAGGTGTAACAAGTTGTAAGAATATACCAATAGTTCTAAGAAGTTCCCTAGCACATAGTAGCATCTACAGAGAAGAATATACAACATGAGGGCAGCCACTGTAAAGACAACATGATAATGTACACTCATTGTATGTGTACATTATCATGTTGTCTTTATAGTGACTATCCTCATTCAAGTGGCAATTACACAAGGGACAGTCACTGTGAGATGTCCTCATTTGTGACAAGGACAGTCACACATGAGGACATCTCACACTGACTATCCCTTGTGTAATTGCCACTTGAATGTATTGCTGTTCAACCACATTTATGGGCCTATTTGGACCGCGGCACACAGTAGCATCTACAGAGAAGAATATCCCAGGTGTAACAAGTTGTAAGAATATACCAACAGTTCTAAGAAGTTCCCTAGCACATAGTAGCATCTAAAGAGAAGAATATGGGTCAACGAGGTTGACTTCAAAGCCATGCAATCTAATGGTAATAGTAATATCATAATTTGACATACTATCAGAAATACTTCCTAAATAGACTATTCAATCTTATAAGAGATGGATTCATGAGAACTATTATTTATGAAATATGAGTCAATGACTTTAATTAAAAAAATTACACAATCTAATTCTTGTAAAAATATCAAAATTTGACACATTGAAAATACCTTCCAAAAGTATCATTAATTGATTAATATGAATCACTACTCATGAAATATAATTTTATAAACCTAATCTAAAAACTACACAATAAAAATCTTAATAGCAATATTGTAAGAAACTATTCCCAAAAGCAAGCCTAACAAAATTTGATGAAAATAATTTTTGTTTCACTCAACTTTGACATTCACAACTTCCTCTTTTATTATAATAAGAAAAAAAATGTCTTTTTAGATATACCTCATGAACCATACTCAAATAATCTATCATTTTTCTTCTCAAAAACATATTTGTAGAGCCTGCTTCTTTTACTTGTTTGTACTTTTATCTCTCTGATGGAAAGGGTTCCTTCAGGACACATTTTTCCAAGTTCACTGCTTGAGATATTTGAGGAGGGTTCCCCTGCTTGAGTATCCATCCAACCCATATTCGAGTAGTTCTACAATTGCACAGTCTAAAATAATAATACTGACAATTGAATGACGAATGATGATACATAGAATTGATATAAACTAATCCTAAAAACACTAAAACATTATTAATATATTTATATTTCATAAATAAAATTGATATAAAAGATCTGGAAAGATAAATTAAAAAATAGAAAAACAGTAATTTATAATAGAAGGAAACTTAAATTGCTATTTAAAAAAAAAACAAGTCTTAAATCTTATCATTTTGTTTCATTATCATCCATAAGTACACACCTCTAGCATAATAATTATATTTTACCACCCATAAAATGAAAAAAATATTTTCACAAGAGAAATTGAAGCTAGATTATAAAAATGAACCATCTTATTGGAAACTAGAACTGTTATCATACCCAAAAGGACTACAAAATTTCACCTTATCATACCCAGATTGTTGCTTTGCCTGGCGGAGGGAAATTTGATCAGTAAAATTGACACAGAGTATGCTGTCTCCATTGTCATGCTGGATAACAAAACACCAACTTTAATGGGCATGTACTGTCCCTTCTGTAATTGCCACTTGAATGCATTGCTATTTGATGCAGGGGCATCCCTAATGCAAGCCAAAGACACCATGATTGAAGGAAGTTTCCATGAAGCCAAGGAGTCAAATCCTATCAATTGGAACATAAGATTTTCACCTTGGAGCTTTGAAGGATTGACTGGTGAAAGGTCCTTTTGATTGACAAATCAGAGTCTTTTTGAATGACAAATCAAAGTCTTTTTGAATGACAATAAATTAGAATAGGAGTTTTAGATGTTTTCTTGGTTTGTAATAAATATTAAGGATTGATTTTATCTCCTTATAAACATCCACTTGTTGCACACAAGACCCCTTGGTGACTTATAAACCTTGGGCATCTTTTGAGTCCTTGGATGAAATGAGCATAGTAAGTGTTTATTAGGTGTCTTTTAGATGTTGTTAAGAAGTTTGAAGGTCCAAAATAACTTTAATAAGGTTCCTAAAGTTTCACAACACATTTTTAACCTTCTCGGTAAAGTTGTTTGCAAAGTTGTAATGCAACTTTAAAAGTTGCTTAACAAAGTTGACATTTGTTGGATAAACTATTCTAACCACCTAGATGGTTGAACCAACATTTGGAGAGCCTATTTTAGGCTTCAAATGGTCGAAGACAGACAAAGAACTAGTATTGTAATCATTTTGCTTTCATAAAAAATAAAAATAACCCAGTTTTAGTGCATTTCTGGTGAAAAATGAACTCTGTACGGCTGTACAGATGGTGGTTGGATGATAAAATTTTCCTAGAAGTTGTAATAGTGACATCTGATGCTTTGGAAGTTGGTTTGATTGATTCTCTTTGTTTTATATCTAAGTTATTTCAAATTTTCTGTGCATTATTTACAAACCCTCATTTTCAGGGTTTGACTGATGTAAAGACCTTAACTCACATTTCAACCATTGGAATTCCTTCTTCCTTGGTGGAATGAGAGTTAAGGATGTATATTTGTATATTCTAAAAGCCCTGAGGTAGGGGGTTGCATCTGCATTTGTTGAGAGCGAGCCCTAGATCAAAAACTACCATGTTTTTGGCTGGGAAGATGGTAATCAGATTAAAATCAGAAGCTTGCATCATATTGAGGAATTGAAAACTTGTGCATTCTTGTTTATCTAGATCAGAAGAACACTCCAAAACTTTGATCTTGGTTTCATACACCCATTTTTAATGCTTTATTTTGGAACCCACACCTAAAAGCATGCATTAGGTTTGCGGACTCAATGAAGACATTGATATGCTGGAGTGGAGTCAGGGTCTGGGAGTTGGTGGTCTGTTAGAAATCCAAAAAGGATACTCAGAAAACATATAACTTCTTAGAGTCCTTTGGCAAGTTGCAGAGTTATGGCTGCAGAGCAGGTTTGGGAGACCTACTAGGGTCACTAGGTCAGTTTGTTATTTTGATGTCTTGGGTTGTTTAGATCACAACCAATGTATGATTCTTGTTATTTAGATGATATCTAAGGGGTTTCTAAGTTTTGTTGCAGGAAGTAAGATCTAGAACCTTAAAAGTCTCTTTTGATAGAAAATCAGGGCACTTGTCTCTAAAAGGAAATTTGTTACTGAATGGGATTGAGTCCATAAGTTGTTGTGTGATCCTTGAAACCTTCAAATTCATTACTTTGCAGAGTTTAAACATTAACCTATAGAAATCAGAGCCTAATTGATTAGTTGAGTTATTTTGGTGTCTTGAAGTGGGTTGGGACATAGATCCAAGTTTCTTGCTGACTACTCTGCATCACTATTGAACCACATTAATGCTTTTTTCCTTCAACAAATGAGGACAGTCACTGTAAAGACAACATGATAATGTACACTCACTGTAAGGATAGTCACAAATGAGGAAATCTCAGAGTGATTATCCCTTGTGTAATTGCCACTTGAATACATTGCTATTGAACCACATTAATGCTTTTTTCCTTCAAGTGGCAATTACACAAGGGACAGTCACTGTGAGATGTCCTCATTTGTGACAAGGACAGTCACACATGAGGACATCTCACAGTGACTGTCCCTTGTGTAATTGCAACTTGAATGTATTGCTATTCAACCACATTTATGGGCCTGTTTGGACCACGGCACACAGTAGCATCTACAGAGAAGAATATCCCAAGTGTAACAAGTTGTAAGAATATACCAACAATTCTAAGAAGTTCCCTAGCATATAGTAGCATCTACAGAGAAGAATATACAACATGAGGGCAGCCACTGTAAAGACAACATGATAATGTACACTCATTGTATGTGTACATTATCATGTTGTCTTTACAGTGATTGTCCTCATTCAAGTGGCAATTAGAGAAGGGACAGTCATTGTGAGATGTCCTCATTTGTGACAAGGGTAGTCACACATGAGGACATCTCACAGTGATCAATTGTCCCTTGTGTAATTGCCACTTGAATGTATTGCTATTGAACCACATTAATGCTTTTCTTCTTCAACAAATGAGGATAGTCACTCTAAAGACAACATGATAATGTACACTCACTGTAAGGACAGTCACAAATGAGGACATCTCACAGTGACTGTCCCTTGTGTGATTGCCACTTCAATGTATTGCTATTCAGCCACATTAATGCTTTTCTTCTTCAACAAATGAGGATAGTCACTCTAAAGACAACATGATAATGTACACTCACTATAAGTGTACATTATCATTTTGTCTTTACAGTGACGGTCCTCCTTCAAGTGGAAATTACACAAGGGATTTGTGTTTTCATTTTTGTTTTGAACAGCACCGTAACCGTCCGCGAAATCACATCGGGATATAAGGGCAAAAAAAACAAGAACGTTGTCATTTGTATTTTCAACAGCACCGAGAGAGATAAACAAACTTAAAACTCAGACTTAAGAAAGATGAAGGCAATGCTTCAAAAGGTCGATGCCCTAAACATGGGAAAACACAATACCACCATTAAACAATGCCCTAGTCACTGTATTAATGCTGCCAGCTCTGTACCAGTATGTTGACTGCTCACTTTCATCCTGTGATAAAGGTAACTTCATTAATCATACTTGAAATGGCAGCATACGAACTAAAGCTACTGTGTGTCGTGGTCCAAACGGGCCCATAAATGTGGTTGAATAGTAATACATTCAAGTGGCAATTACACAAGGGACAGTCACTGTGAGATGTCCTCATGTGTGACTGTCCTTGTCACAAATGAGGACATCTCACAGTGACTGTCCCTTATGTAATTGCCACTTGAATGAGGACAGTCACTGTAAAGACAACATGATAATGTACACAAGTACCATGAAGGTAGTCACAAGTTAGGGCTGTTTCATTGCATACCCGAAACAATGAAGACGTTACGGTCCACAAAACATTTGTGCTTGAAAGATGAACAAATAAAATTAAACTTCTAAATGACCAAAGCCGCTAACAATAAATTCAACACAGATATGTCCTCATTTCTGGGTATTTTAGCTCTGTAACAGCTGAATACCAGATTACATAATAATGACAAAAGAAAAATAAACCCAACGTACTCAGAAATTGTAGCTGTGATTTCGCGGAGGGAATCTCTCTCAACGCTGTTGAAAATACAAATGACAATGTTTCTCTACATTATCATGTTGTCTTTACAGTGACTGTCCCTTGTGTAATTGCCACTTGAAGGAGGACAGTCACTGTAAAGACAACATGATAATGTACACTTACAGTGAGTGTACATTATCATGTTGTCCTTAGAGTGACTATCCTCATTTGTTGAAGAAGAAAAGCATTAATGTGGCTGAATAGCAATACATTCAAGTGGCAATTACACAAGGGACAGTCACTATGAGATGTCCTCATTTGTGACTGTCCTTACAGTGAGTGTACATTATCATGTTGTCTTTAGAGTGACTGTCCTCATTTGTTGAAGAAGAAAAGCATTAATGTGGTTCAATAGCAATACATTCAAGTGGCAATTACACAAGGGACAATCACTATGAGATGTCCTCATGTGTGACTGTCCTTGTCACAAATGAGGACATCTCACAATGATTGTCCCTTGTGTAATTCAAGCGGCAATTACACAAGGGACAGTCACTGTGAGATGTCCTCATTTGTGACTGTCCTTACAGTGAGTGTACATTATCATGTTGTCTTTAGAGTGACTGTCCTCATTTGTTGAAGAAGAAAAGCATTAATGTGGTTCAATAGCAATACATTCAAGTGGCAATTACACAAGGGACAATGTCATGAGCCGTGACATATTGAACTTAGTATAATAATAAAATGATTAGATGATATATAATAATCTATTATTAACGGTATATAACAATAATATATAATTATTATCAAAAGATAATAATAATATATAGTTAGCATAGTAAGTAATATGTTAATTAAATAATATTAAAATATTAATAAATAATATAATTATGATTATAATTATAATATAAATTAATAATAAATAATTATTAATAAATTATATATATTATATTATAATAATATATTAAGTAATAATATTAAATCAATTATTGATATAATAATTTTAATATATAAATAATATTAATAAACCTCTCAATATAAAACAATATGTTATCACTATAATAATATTTATTATAATATTATTAATATTACTAACATCATTAATTATAATATTTAATAATAACAATAACATTAATAATAATAATAATAATAATAATAACGTTTAAAGCAATATCGAATATCTGTAATCGATATACATCTACATTAAACATCTGCATTATCTATCACGATGAGGAATGAAGAAGTGATACAACAATCACTAGTCATTACACATCGATACCAAGAGAGGATGATTAATGAACCAAATACTATGAAGTCAAGATCAACATGATATGAATAAGGGATAGGTCGCTATGTGTTTCAGAAGATGTATTGATAAGCAAGAAGGATAACCATTCATATATTATAAATAATCATTAATTGCACAAGTTTAGACAATGACATATCTGATAAAGCAATATCAAACATGAAGACCCGCTAGCAAATATGCACCATCACTTCCTATCTTATCATGAAAATAACATAAACTAGATTGAATTCTACTATCTATATCAATAGACACCACATAGGAGGATATCAACTAAAGGATTGAAAGATTATCGATTGTCTAAGATAAACCACATCTTGTAGAAACACAAAAGCATCAGTGATTATATCACAAGCTATTGATGAATGAGGCATCAGTCATGGATAATAAGTACAATGTATCCTTAAGTATTAACAGGAATGGAAGTCAATTTGAAGATCAAACTCCATTACCAGCAATCAACCAATAAATGGACAATTATCAGAAAATGATATCGACTTATATCAGAGTAGAAAGATTGGATATAATCATAACAATATGGGATAAGGCAAGAGTTAATATCGATTGACTAAATACTAATGATAGTTAGATCAAACTAATACAAACACAATGGATGTTAACTACTGGTTGCACTACCAATTAGGGAAGATTACCTTCATAAAAAGATTTGATATTGAGTCAATCTGGGAGTTATCTATGATCAGAAAATAATGAAATAATATTATGTGAACTGTCGGATTATGGAAAGGTGTGATTAACAAAGGGACATGGAGGAAGAAATAAGACACATCTCATTCATAGCATCTCTTCATTTGTTAAAGACAATATAAGAATGCATTCTTGTCAGTCACTCAAGGCATCATTAGAACTTTATTTACTTATCCATATTTGGATATACTCAATAGAGCATCTGCCTTTGGCAGTTTGGTTTCAAGTTTATCATTGCAAATCAGAGACAGCACCATGATTGCACAGATAGAAAGGATAGTCAGAAACAGCATCAATATTTGAAGTTGCAAGCATATAATTCAGAATCTGAAATAGAAACATATCACTCATAGCAATATTACACATTTGCATAATTACATCATCATATCAGACACAACAAATACATTGTTGTAAGCAATACTTATTGATTGTATATCGATATTGTTTATATCAGACATAGCATCATTATACTATCACTATAAGTGATAGGGAACATCATATTCATAGCATATTTCATATCATTATATCCGACAGTGCTATTAAACATATTGGTATCAATATCATCTTGCACACATATTGTGATTGAATCTGAAATAGCGGTTGATATCTTAAGTAACCTCCATTACTTAGTTTAATTGTAAGTATCTGATAGAGTAAGTCTAAGAAGTGGAGTAACTGTTCCTATTTTCCAAGTTAGCCAAAAAGGGGACATTACAGACAATCACTGTGAGATGTCCTCATGTGTGATTGTCCTTGTCACAAATGAGGACATCTCACAATGACTGTCACTTGTGTAATTCAAGCGGCAATTACACAAGGGACAGTCACTGTGAGATGTCCTCATTTGTGACTGTCCTTACAGTGAGTGTACATTATCATGTTGTCTTTAGAGTGACTGTCCTCATTTGTTGAAGAAGAAAAGCATTAATGTGGTTCAATAGCAATACATTCAAGTGACAATTACACAAGGGACAATCACTGTGAGATGTCCTCATGTGTGACTATTCTTGTCACAAATGAGGACATCTCACAATGAGTGTCCCTTATGTAATTCAAGTGGAAATTACACAAGAGACAGTCACTGTGAGATGTCCTCATTTGTGACTGTCCTTACAGTGAGTGTACATTATCATGTTGTCTTTAGAGTGACTGTCCTCATTTGTTGAAGAAGAAAAGCATTAATGTGGTTCAATAGCAATACATTCAAGTGGAAATTACACAAGGGACAATCACTGTGAGATGTCCTCATGTGTGACTGTCCTTGTCACAAATGAGGACATCTCACAATGACTGTCCCTTGTGTAATTCAAGAAGCAATTACACAAGGGACAGTCACTGTGAGATGTCCTCATTTGTGACTATCCTTATAGTGAGTGTACATTATCATGTTGTCTTTAGAGTGACTATCCTCATTTGTTGAAGAAGAAAAACATTAATGTGGTTCAATAGAAATACATTCAAGTGGCAATTACACAAGGGACAGTCACTATGAGATGTCCTCATTTGTGACTGTCCTTACAGTGAGTGTACATTATCATGTTGTCTTTAGAGTGACTGTCCTCATTTGTTGAAGAAGAAAAGCATTAATGTGGTTCAATAGAAATACATTCAAGTGGAAATTACACAAGGGACAATCGATCACTATGAGATGTCCTCATGTGTGACCTTTGTGAAGGCAAGTGCCAATTTGTACCCAAGTTACCAATATTGTGGCAAAAGTGGGAATGAAGCATTTAGGGGTCAAATTGGGCAAAGAAGTGTAGAAGTGGCCTATGTGAGGTCTAAATAGCCTAACTAAGTCATGGTTAGGGTCTTATGGTGTTTGAACAATAAGTTTTGAACCAAAATCCCAAAGGTTGTAACAAGTTGTCAATGTTGTCATTCACAACATTGACAACATTTGTGCAAGGGAGCATTTTCGAGTAAGATGGTTATGTAACTATATGAAACCATTGAATTAGGCATCAGATCAACTATAAGAGGCCTCCATCGATCTGTGCAAAAGGTTGGGGGGAAAAAAATTTGGAATTAAGAAGATTTGTAGAGTAACACGGTTTTAGTGAATTCTTGAGTTTTTTTGTTTCTTTGTTTTCAGTTGATTAATGGATTAGATAGCTCGCAGTGTCTATTGGAAAAGTTAGTACAAGTTGTTTTTTTATTGTGTTGTGTTTTTTTTGAGTTTTGAAGCATTCCAACTAGTTTGTTAATTCTTTTGTTAAGTACCCTATCATTGGTTTGAACCAGGCAAGTTGAACAAATGGAGTCTTAGCTCATCATTCCATTGTCAATTTTGTACGGGCTCTTGGAATGGGTGAGGAGACTCCATGTACTATATGTTTGGAAGGAGGGGCCCTGGGAAGCTCATTTTCTATGTTTGCAATGATGTCCTAGGTGAGTCAGTTGAGCACAGTTAGGGATGACAAATCATTACAAGAAGATTACAACAAGTTGAATGCATTGGTTGCTTCAACTAAAATCTCATGGAGAGGTAGACACACATCTAAAGAAGCCCCCAAGTCAAATTAGAAGATTGGGTGAGTTTCTTTGGTTGCTAAGAAAACAAACTCTTAGTCAGACTGTCCAAGTTGTGTCAAAATACTTGTTTTCAGGCATGGCTATAGCAGTTGGTGTACAAAAAATATAGG
The DNA here is from genome assembly GCA_027943335.1 of Chamaecyparis obtusa. Lineage (NCBI taxonomy): Eukaryota > Viridiplantae > Streptophyta > Pinopsida > Cupressales > Cupressaceae > Chamaecyparis > Chamaecyparis obtusa. Next base: position 12,977 of record BSBK01000128.1, read on the forward strand.
AGGAGAAGACCTTAGATATCTTGGAGTTCTCAATAAAGGGCATCTGAATCCTAAGCCCTTTAGGTGGCTTAATATAAACAAAAAGGCTTGACAAAGGCCTAATTGCTAGTAGCCTATTTTTGGGTGCAATTGGCATGGTTTGATGAACTGAATTGAAGTACTGATGAAAAGTATAGGTGAAGGAGTAATATTGAAACCAATAGAGGTCCTAGTGGCCAGCCTCTCCATGGAGTAAAGTTCTAGTTGAATGTGTTTCAATTTGTGAAGACAAGACTAGGAGTGTCCTAGTAGCTAGATTGGTATTGAGCAGAGTTCATTGTATTTCTTGTTGGTGTGCACTAGTTGAAGGAGTGGGATCTTGGGTAGAGATACCTAAAGAGTGTAGGGATAGTTAAGTACCCTATCAAGTCAAAACATTGGCCTAAAGAGACCCTAGTGAAGGATAGGGAGTGAGCAAGACAAAGTGTTACATCAATTAACAAGATCATTTTTTGGTAATTGTGTACATTATCATGTTGTCTTTACAGTGACTGTCCTCATTTGTTGAAGAAGAAAAGCATTAATGTGGTTCAATAGCAATACATTCAAGTGGAAATTACACAAGGGAATATCACTATGAGATGTCCTAAGTGTGACTGTCCTTGTCACAAATGAGGACATCTCACAGTGACTGTCCCTTGTGTAATTGCCACTTGAATGAGGACAGTCACTGTAAAGACAACATGATAATGTACACAAGTACCGTGAAGGTAGTCGCAAGTTAGGACTGTTTCATTGCATACCCGAAACAATGAAGACATTACAGTCCACAAAATGTTTGTGCTTGAAAGATGAACAAATAAAATTAAACTTCTAAATAACCAAAGCTGCTAACAATAAATTCAACACAGATATGTCCTCATTTCTGGGTATTTTAGCTCTCTAATAGCTGAATACCAGATTACATAATAATGACAAAAGAAAAATAAACCCAACGTACTCAGAAATTGTAGCTGTGATTTCGCAGAGGGAATCTCTCTCGGCACTGTTGAAAACACAAACGACAACGTTCTTGTTTTTTTTGCCCTTATATCCCGATGTGATTTCGCAAAGGGTTACGGTGCTGTTGAAAACACAAATGACAACGTTCCTTTTTTTTTTTGCCCTTATATCCCGACAACATCGCAATTGCAAGTTAGGGCTGTTTCACTGCATACCCGAAACAATGAAGACGTTACGGTCCACAAAATGTTTGTGCTTGAAAGATGAACAAATAAAATTAAACTTCTAAATAACCAAAGCCGCTAACAATAAATTCAACATAGATATGTCCTCATTTCTGGGTATTTTAGCTATCTAACAGTTGAATACCAAATTACATAATAATGACAAAAGAAAAATAAACCCAACGTACTCAGAAATTGTAGCTATGATTTCATGGAGGGTTACGGTGCTGTTGAAAACACAAATGACAATGTTCTTGTTTTTTTTGCCCTTATATCCCGATGTGATTTCGCGGAGGGTTACGACGCTGTTGAAAACACAAATGACAACGTTCTTGTTTTTTTTGCCCTTATATCCTGATGTGATTTTGCAGAGGGTTACGGTGCTGTTGAAAACACAAATGACAACGTTCCCTTTTTTTTTTGTCCTTATATCCCGACAATGTCGCAATGGCGATGTTGCCAAATGTATTGTCATCGCAATTGCGATGGTGTCGGGCTATATTTGAAAAAAAAAAGCCAAAACCGCATGACATTTGCCTGTCATCGCAAATTGTCGTTGCAATTTCACCCCAAATGTATTAGTGATATATATATATATATACATATATGTATATATACATATATATATATATATATATGTATATATATATATGTATATATATATATGTGTGTGTGTGTATATATATATATATATATATATATATATATATATATATATATATATATATATATATATATATATATATATATAATATAGAAAATTGTAAGAAATGCTAAGATGTAGATTACTTACCAATTCTTACATATATTTGAATACAAATACACCACAAAGTGAATCCGATTAGCACAACCAAGAGAGTAATGGTGGAAATGTGAGATCTACACAATGTAGGGTTTTGATTCCTAATATGAATGAAAATGAAATGAAATGTAAATGATAGATCTGATCTAAAATATTAAGTGCAAGGGGAAATAAGTAAGAACAAGTACACCTAGAAACAAGACAGATGAAACCATACCAAATGAACCTGAATTTCCTTTCTATTAGAGTCTCAGATCTAGTTTTAATTACAGACCAGGAAAGCCAAGAGGTGTACCTTCTTGCACTTAAAATTTCATGGAAAAATGATAGGGACAAGTCAACTTTTTGGGAACATGTTAGCTAGGTAACTTGTTCTAGGAAATTTTTTATGAAACTTTCCAAGGACTTGCACCTACTCCTATACTTGTCAGATTTGGAATTGTAGTTCTACAACCTACTCCCACACATACAAAAATAGGGAAAGAAGGTTGTGTAAATGAGTTTTCCTTGTTCAAACCCCTATTTAGGAATCAACATTGAAATTGAATTGAAATTGCTTAAGGAAAGAAGAAATGAAAACTTGATCTAAAAGACAAATCACCTTATACCTGTATGCACCCAAAAATGGTTGCCTAGACTTTGGGCGCCATTTATTTGATTTATCAACCCTGAATCATTTTGATCAATAATGAATATTATCAATTCTTGATCAAGTCTTAATTTTGATCATATATTGGATTTTTATCCTTGGGCTAACCATTTTATCTTAAGTTTTTATTTACTTAAAAGGAATATTTCCTCCCCTTTTAATAAATAAAAAATCCCCCTTTCCTCTTATCCTAAGTTGCACAAATAAAGCATTATTCTCATTTTATAAAAAAGGAGCACCCAAAAATGGTCACCTAGACTTTGGGCCCCATTTATTCGATTTATCAACCCTGAATCAGTTTTATCAAAAATCAACATTTTTTCAACATTATCAATTTCCTTGATCAAATCCTATTTCAACATTTTTAATTATTTGCCCTGGGCTAACCATTTTATCCTAAAGTCTTTATTTATTTAAAAGGAATATTTCCTTCCCTTTTAATAAATAAAAAGCCCCCACCTTTTCTTCTTATTCTATGTTGCACAAATAAAGTATTATTCTTATTTTATAAAAAGGAGAAAAACACTTTTTGTCTCATATGGACATAAAGTCAACTCCTATTTTTCTATTGGAGGATACTTGTGCACATGGATTGCTCCTCTTTCAAGCTCCACCGTTGATTGAGACTTTTGCCTCTTAATCTCAATGGTCCATTTCACCTCATTTCTTATAAAAGGAGAGCTCTCTCCTTCATTTGTAGATCCATCTCTTTCATGCTATTGTTATGCTGTAGGTTTTCTAGGTGCATTTGGAGCTTTTAGAGATCATTGCTACATCAAGCTTTTCTTGGATTTCCTCATTGCTTCATAGTTTAGACTTCATTTCTTGCATTATCATAGCATCCATAGCTTCATTTCATAGCTTAGTTTCTTTTATGCAATAGATAACTTCACATAGCTTAATTAGGAAGGTTGTAATCCTTTGTATTTCCTTTCAATAGCTTAATTTGTACTTTCATTTCCATAGAATAGTTTGCATTCTCATTTAGATTTGCATTGCATTGCATACTTTGATTTCATTGAAGATATTAGAACTCTTTCCCTTGTCTTCATTGTGAATCTCTCATTGTATGGTTGACTAGCAAGGTCACAAGTTTGTAGCTTTAGCTGAGAGAAAATTCATCATAGTCCCTTGCAACTCCATGCATAGAGAGCTATGATCAATTTTTGAGGCCTCATTCTTGAGTGTTCTTGATTGTAAGGATCCATAGAAGTGCACTACTTTTGTGTGTACAATACCTTGATAATGCAATGCTTCTTTGGATGTGATCACAAGTGTTGATGTTATATCTTGAACTCCACAAAATCCTAATACAAAATCATGAAACCAAAGCCTTGGATGATGGATTTGAATGCCTTAAAGATCTTCAAAATTTTCTTGATTTCTTAATTTATTATGTGTAATTGTGAATAGCATGCTCTTGATTGAGATATCATGTTATCTCAAATGAGGGGAGAGGATGTCCATTAATACTAAAATCCCTCCATTTCAAGGCTCAAATCTAATCCAACCTAGTTGTAATCTAAATCTTAGAAATCCCTCCATTGGGCCATAGGCAAAATTTGGGTCAAAAACCCAAAGGACAAGTCGACCATATGACTTGTCCCAGGGAAAAGTCAACTAAGTGACTTGTTCTGGGAAACATGAGCTCAAATCTCATGGGGATGTCAAGGAAGGTGGAAAGAAGGAGGGAGAGAAAATGTAGGATGCAGTAAGGTTGGAGCAGATCCAAAAATCCAAAAAAGAATGAATAGGTCCTAGGTGATGATATGAATTATTTGGTTTGAGGGAAAATAGAAGAGGAAACTTAGGAATAAGGGATAACCTCAAGTTTTGAGGAGATTGAGTCAATATAGGATGCATAATGTTAATTTGAAGGTTTGATAAGTGCTATAAGAACATGAAATCAAAGTGGGAACCTAAACATACTAAAATGGACCTAAAAATGAGAACACATAATAATGAATCTTAATTTTTAGGATGATATATTTATCCCCCACTTTAGTGGGAGTATGAGTCCACCCCATGCTCATGCTAAAGTAGTAGAAAGAGAGAGAAAGATGAAGTTCATGGAAAAAATTTAAGGAGATAAGATATCACTAATTTTAAGGACATAATCCCCCAAACCAAAGATATTAAATTGTACATCCATATGCAAGAATACATAAAATAACAAAAAAAATCCAAGAGCTTAGTACGATTCCAGGTCAACTAGTTGAAGAGACCTCACTAGAGAAAATATCTCAACCGCTAGTATCACGCACATAAAGCTATTACAAAAGCACAAACGGTCATGTAAAAAGAGAAAGACAACACATCAAAGATAAGATAAGACTCCATGATCTAATAAAATAGATAAGTGTATTATATTATTGAATCATGGAGGAGAGAATAAGACAATCATAGATCACACAGGCTAGGCAATTATAACACGATAGGTGATCCATGAGAAATGAGAGGGGAGGGAATATTATAAAAATTGTGTCATGCAAGGTCCCAACATCAAAGAGAGTGTAAAGAGAGAGTTTATGGTCTAGTGCATGCTACTCAACTCATAAAAATATATATAAATGAGAGGTTGAATGGTCTAGAAAGTTGTATTATGCTAGTGAAACCATAAAAAATGTTAGAATAACTGAAAGGGGGCTGAATCAGTTAATCATTGTCCCAATAAAAAATGTATAATCCAAAACCAAATACTTCAATTTCTTCTGCTCGGTAACTTAAAATACTTTTGCTGTCTGTGCATTTACCGATTACCAGTCTAAAACTTATAGAAGTTACGATCAAATCAAATATGCAACACGTAAGTATGACATCAAAAAAAACATCACAATCAACACATAACACAAGAGATTTAATGTGGAAACCCTGTGAAGGGAAAAACCACCTGGGACCAGCAACCCAAAATATTCACTCTTATGAAGTGAGGTCGGTGAAGACCCAACCCTGTTAAAGGTTACAAACACATTGTTAGGTATGACCTTGTTAGAGGATTTAAGACCAACCGTTATCATCCAACCAGCAGTCACTCTAGGGTTGACAAGATAAAAATGTTGATTCTATGAATGACATATAATAATACTTTCTTAGCCCACTTGGTTAAGAGATTTGACTGTGTACAATGGTTAAATATGTAACACTAGGTGATCTGACTTAATACAACTTCAATAGAAAATTACAGATCAATGTTCATCTCATACAAATCTTTCTGATCAATAAATCAATTATGTTTCAAATACTCTTCAACTTATTGTCCTTCGGTAATCACTCTCTCTCACTCTATAATGCTCTGCAGTAGGGTTCTTCTTAACCAGTATGATTAGAATGCATGAAAACTTGTTCACGCGATGATTCTGTAGTTTCCTTCTCTTCCAGCATCACACTCAATGTGAAATCTTTGGTCTCTTATATAGACATGTAAACCATTTTCTTTTGCTCCATCAGATTTTTCTGCTTAATCATTGTTGTTGATTTTTCCTCTTAAACATACCTCAACACTTCTGTCAATAACACGTTTGATTCTCATCTTTTAGAGCTTTCCTGAATTTTGTCAGTCGTCGATTTGTGTAACAAACTTTATGTAACGCCCCGCCAGGGAACCCAGGAGAGATTAACCTATAACTTGCTACTAAGTTTGGTGAACCTTTTTTTTAAAAGTTAACATACAAGATACACAATAGTGCAGAAGCAATTACCATTTATTCACATTGAACAACATCCAACACAGATTACAAAACTCGAGGGTCCCATGACGTAGAATTACTTAAGAACAAAGATACAACTAAAGAAAGATAACAAAAGATTCCATAACATAAGAGATACAATTACAACTTACATCAATGAATACAATCCTCATGGACATCCATGATAACTAATACACTGACATCCACTCCACATGTTGCAGGGTATGTAATAATAAATCTACCATAAAAGAACAATGTCCATATTAGGTATCACATGTGATACTCTAATATAGAACTACAATAATTGAAGGTATGAAAGAATCCAATAATGAAGAATCAATGAAGAACCAAGAAAGCATCCAACTGTAGAAGTATCAATACCAGCACCAGGACATTGAATCTCAAATGGTAAAGAATCACTACCACCCATCCATGTAGAACCACAAAGGTCTACCCCACCGTGCTGAGGAGATAACCACAAACCCTAATCGGATGTCCAAACCAAACAAGGATAAAACCACTGAGCAAGGAATCTTGAAAGCTCTCTAATCAAGGTTCATAATAATAGAGTGAAAGGTGATACACACTAAACTAGAGGCATAAATAGAAACTTGGGAGATGACTTAGGCTACATGCTACAGGAGTGTCATCACATGTCTATCTACTTGAGTACCCTCGACTGATCACAAAGGACCTCGGACTCTCAAGAATTGAGTTACCCTAGAACTGACCACTCTAGGCCCCAGAACCTCAAAGCAATCCATGTGGGATTATAAAACTCTTTCTCAGATATGAGGAATTCTAATCATAACCATACTCTAACTTATCTTTTTAAATGATCTATAAAGTTTTAATTACTATGTTATCACTTAATTACATAACCTACAATAGGTTTCCTAGGTACTGACCACTTTGGGTCCCGGCCCCTATTGCAAGCCACTCCCCTAAGATGCACTTATTCAATCTCCCCTAGGCTCATAATCACATAAGTACCCAATAGGCACATAACCAAGTAATCCTAGATGCAGGTTCCCACATAGAAACCCAAATCATTACACAGATACCAAAATAGATATTAACCAACAAGAGCCCATAGGATCGGAACATAGATGACAATCAGAATGAGCACACACAATGAACAGGATACTGAAATACAAATCCAACTAACAAAGATCCCTGCCTTTGTTTCCCCTAGGTCATTCTAATGCCCGAAAACATAAATAACATAAGAAGACACACCAAGAATGAAGAAGACACTTAAACATTTAAGAAAACTGATATCTAATCCAAATGTAAATAAATTCCATAGTGTTCATAATTGAGTCTAAGTATAGAATCACATATATCTATTGAGATAAACTTACCATAAACATTAATGCAACACCATAATTAAAGAACATTCTCTATATTCATCACATAGATTCAATAGAACAAAAACGTCCAATTTTGGTAAAAACATAATACTTAAGAAAATAATGTTCCCATCAAGATCTACATTCGATTGCATTCATTTCAAAACAAATTACATAGTACCCTCAAGAAACCTAATAAACTTGATCTTAATGTAAACAAATATAACAAATGTAATACTATTAATCCCTTTTAAATCCGAGCATCATTTTGGTATATCTATATGTCCTAATACATATCTAAAAGCTGCTTAAAAGACAATTAAACAAGTAACTAAATTGTCTTCTTACATAAATCCATTAATACATTCTATATGAAAATATAACAATAATATTATATTTTAACATATAAGTAAATTCTACTTTCAACTAACTATGATAGAAATAAAAAGAAACATATTAATCTAATATCAAATAAAAAATTAAATTAATAAAATAAAATAAATTAATCTAAATTAATAATACTTTTTAAAAATAAACTAATTTTAAAATTTATAAAAATCTAATTACAAAATCAATTAACAAAACAAATTAACATTTGAAAAAAAATGTTGTTTTAAATAAATAACAAAACAAAATTTAAAACCAAAAAGTGCTTTGGGGGGTGTACCATGCGGGCCCCGCACCCCCTTACCCTGCTGATTGCACTAAGGCAGCCACCACATGGTACCTTACTGGTACCGCTGGTAGACTCCCTGTCGATGGTACCGTAAGGTACCGCCGCCTAGAGGGTGCTCTACACCATGTGGGGGGGGTCAAATCCCGTGGCCCCCACCACATTTTTTTTTTTGTTATTAAATTTTTTTTTAAAGAAAACAAAATTCAATGCTTTCAAAATTTTATAATTTCTTTCTCAAAACAAATTTCAAACTATTCAATGTATATATATATATATATATATATATATATATATATATATATATATATATATATTAATAAGTATTTTTTTTTTAAACATAGATTTTTACGAATATCAGCAAAGCTTATTTAATAAAATTTATTTAATGTCTTATTTCAAAAATGGGAAAATCATAAACATTAACATAAATTTTAATACTGCCTTTTTTTATTTTTATTTTAGAATCTAACTTTGATTCCTAAACATATTATATAAGCATCTTTTCTTAGAATATGGCATATATTCCTTTGACTATACTTTTCCAGCCAACACACAATATTAACCAGAACTGGTAATTTTTGTCTAAATTTGGATTTTCTCTCATTAGAACTTTATTTCATCATTCCTTATAGTCATACTATAGAACAGATTAAATATCTCAATTTGTAGGAGAACCATAAGCAATTATTTAATGAAATTTTGCCAGAGTAACACTACAATGTCAAGTAATAATAAAATACAAAAATTAGCTACACTAGGGTTTCTGAATACCCAGATCTATCAAAAACACAGAGAGATGAATGAAAGTAGAAATAGAGATAACAGACAAAATTCAATGCCTACCTTAGATCCAATGCTAGAAACGAAATAAATTAGAAAACCCCTGCAGATTTGAAAACAAGACTTTCTCCAAAATCAAGCCCAACCTACAGATTTGAAAACTATGTTGCAAACAAGTGCCCGATCTAGAAGCACAAATAAATTCAATTCAACAAGTAGCCATAACAATCGACAAATCTTCAAAAAGCCAAACACACAAGCTCCCCCCAAAAATCTTCTCCAAAACCTGTCTCTCCAAAAATGAATGCAAAAATCTCCTAATAGGAATTCAATTCCAAAATCCAAGCAATCACAGAAGACAACTCAACTGCTAACTCAAAGTTCAACTCAATTCAGAAAAGTGACTCATAAGACAACTTGTAATTCAACTCCAATTCCAAAATTGAAAGTAAATAAAATTAATTAATTAAAAATATCTTTTAAATGCACAACTCAACTTGACTTCTTAAAAGTAGTTGTTATCTTTTTGAATACAAATCTCTTTTTCAATTTTGCACATGTTTTATTTTAAATTCATTTATTAAATAAATTAAATAATCAATGCATCACAAATTTCATGCAATTAATTATTTAATTATTTAATTATTTAACAATATAAACAAGCATAATTCTAAGCATTTACCATTTGAGCACATGTTAATAATTTAAACCAAATTAAATAAATTAAATATTTAATTCATCCTAAAGCATGCATTTAATTATTCAATTATTTAATAATGCACTCAACATAAATAATCCTAATTACGATTACATAATCAATTAATTCCAATAAATCAAATAATCGACTTTAGATAATTTTCCAAATTAAACATAGGAACATAATTAAATTACTAAATTCAACTATAGTCATAACATAGATAATCATATAAAATCACCTAAATAATTCACAACTCAACTAAATCAAACGCAATAAAATCAAGCATAGAAAACCAAGCAAACTGAAAACATACACAGACTCAAGAACATGATCGATGAATTCCTACCAACCAGGTGAATTCGGGTAAGGTAGTCAAACAGACACTTGTCTAATTTTAGGACAGATAGGCTAGGGTTAGCATTTGGGTCTATGAATTATCTCCCCTCTTTACCATTGAGATGAATGTTTGTGGGCACACTCACTCCTGCCAATTCAGGGAAGATGATGCCCTGTACCTGCAAGCCTGACATCAAAAGATGATGCATGTACATACAATAATATATAATAGACAATGATAAGGTACGGTCGGACATGTGGATCTTGACTATGTGAGTAACTATGCCTCCATCCTATACCACACAAGCACATCAAATAGATATAGACACATAATCACCATACACATGCAAGTATGGGGTAAGTACATTATATTCAATATAAAACATGTAATCTAACATCATAAAACATTATCATCTAATCTACGCATACACTTGATAAACATATAATAATAATCCACATCATCATTAATGAAACAATAATCAATCACATGAAAAGTGACCTAAAAGAATTCGGTCATACATTTGAAACATAAAGCAAACTAAAAAGAATCTTGCGGGCGGGTACTACACTTTATCTATTACCTGGAATTTATACATTTTCCAGCTCATCAATCTTATTAACTAAACTAATCATTCATTTCATTCTGTTCTTCTCGATTAACAAAGAAATGCATCGGTGAACACAAGGTCGGTTAACACTATGCTTGGTATACACTTTACTCCGTCAGTGTATACTAAATTGCTTCATCAACCAACAACACTTCTTTGTGTCTTTCAGCTCTTTTCCATATCATAGATGAATGAAACATAATCAAGTCAATAACATGAATTCATAGACTCATCAACAAGTTACTCAATGTATTCCTTATCCTCATTTCCAGCATATCCATCTTCCTCATGTAGATATTTCTATTCTTCATCTCTTTCACTCCTTCACTACAAATGTATCTGTATAGTAACTTACAAGATAAGTGTTGTCAAACTAGTTGACATCAATGACAACATAATACTAATTTAATCATATTACATATCTAATCAATCTACTCAGTGATCTTGAATCACAGTTCCTTCAATCAGGTTCTAAATCAGTTGTAGCTCATTAATCTCTCTCTTTGGCATTGATGGCAACTCAAGAAATATGAAATATACCATACACATACCAAACATGTATTCTACAACTCTATGAACAAATGTTGTACAAGATTTCCCTAGCTTAATATGTTTAATCACTATGTTACTCAATAGCATTACAAAATATAGCTTTGTCAATTTGTAAATATGATTTTTTCAGCTCTTGGATTCCTTCTTCTATTCTCAGTAACTAATCTTCAATGCTCTACCTTTGATAGTTCTCATCGGTGCATATTCAGATTATCTCTCCCTTTGTTTCATATTGTTTATGTCTCCCTTTGACAATAATGCCAAAAAAAATAAAATAAACAAACAACTCTTCAGTAGCCAAGTAACTCTCTGTTGTCCAGTGCATACTCTGTATCTCTGTATACTGATATGCCAATCTGTTCTAGTACCTTTCACAACCTTAGACATGATCCAAAGTGTGAACTATGCTGCATCAACATGAATGATCTTCTGATAAGATTAGGCTGATGCAACATCTGAAATCACCTTAGTAACCGGCAGATAGGGGATGGACCCCAAGTCTAGTCCTCAAATACTCAAATGTATCTTTCAGTAGAGCTTTTGTAAATATATCTGCAAGTTGTTCTTTTGATGTAACAAACTCTAGCTTAACTTGCTTCTCCTGTACTTGTTCTCTCAAGTAGTGATACTTTATTGATATATTCTTTTTTTTAGAATGCATCACTGGATTCTTTGAAATATTAATTGCACCAGTATTATCATAGTATATAATTACTGGCTTAGTGATTATCTCATTCATACCTTCTAGAACTTGTTTAATATATGCAATGTTTGAATAGTTTGTAGTAGCATCAACATACTTTTCTTCGGCTATAGACTAAGAAATGCAAGCCTGCTTCTTACTTGTCTAGGTAACAAGTCCTTCACCAAAGAAGAATGCTCCTCCACTGGTGCTTTTTCTATCATCCACATTTCCAGCCCAATCAGCGTTGGTATAGACTTTGAGTTCAAACTTGCCTTCCTTAGGATACCATAATCCATAGTCCTCTATTTTCTTCAAGTATCTTAAGATTCTTTTAGTAGCAATCATGTGTGATTCTCTAGGAATAGCAAAAAATCTAGCAACTATTCCCACAACATGTGCTATATCTGGTCTACTGTGAACTACATACATTATCTTACCAATCATTGATTGTTATAGTGTCTAGTTTACCTCTATAGACTCATCTTCCTTAGTCAATTTACATCCAGTAGCCATCGGTGTTCCCATAGGTTTAGCATCTTCCATGCCAAATATTTTCAATACTTCTTTTATGTATTTAGACTGTGTGATGAATATCCCATCACTTTATTGGATCACTTGTAGTCCAAGAAAGAACTTAATCTCTCTGAACATAAACATTTCAAACTCATTCCTCATATCATCAGCAAAGGCTTTACATATTTGATCTTGACCTCAAAATATGATATCATCCACAAAAATTTCAGCAATATGAATTGTATCATCAGTATCTCCTTTCATGTATAGATTTTTGTTCTCACTTGTTCTTACAAATCCTATACTTAACAAATAAGTATGCAGCCTTTCATACCAGGCTCTTGGTGCTTGCTTTAAACCATATAAATCTTTATGTGGTCTACATACCATATCTTTCTTTTTGGGATCAACAAACCCTTCAGGTTGTTCTATGTAGACTTCTTCTTCAAGTATTCCATTCAGAAACGCTGACTTGACATCCATTTGATATACCTTGAATTTCTTGTGTGTAGCATTTGAAAGTAGAATTTTGACTCCTTCCAATCTAGCAATAGGTGAAAAGGTTTCACCATAGTCTGTGCCTTCCTCTTGTGCATATCCTTTGCATACCAATCTAGCTTTATTTCTTGTCACTTCTCCATTCTCATTCTTCTTGTTCCTGAATATCCACTTAGTACCGATAACATTCTTATCTTTAGGTCGGGGTACTAAGGTCCAAGTTTTTTTCTTTTCTATTTGTTCTATTTCTTCCTTCATTGCATTAACCTATTCATCATTCTCTAATGCAACTTTTACATTTTTCAACACAAAATCACAAACTAGACATGTACCTTGTCTTGCTTTGCTCCTTGTTTGCATGCCAGCTTGCTTGTCTACAATGATTTTTGATTCAGGATGGTGTCTTCTAACAAAACTCACTGGTATCCTATCTCTCCATTCTTGTTCATCCTGTGCAGGTTCATTTGCTTGCTTGGTAGGGCCATTCTGCTCATTGGTTTCTCTTTCCTATTGTTCGGTGTTGTTTTCCTACTGACCGGTTATCACAAGCTCGGGCTTTGGTAAATACTCTGTTTGTTCAATGTAAGTGAATCTACCATAGTCTTCTAGTTCCTTTGTACTTTCCTCTATGTTCTTTTCATCAAACTCATCAACACAGACATTAGTGCTTTCAATCATTTTATTAGTAGTTTTATTCAGACATTTATATGCTTTGCTTTTGCTAGAATATCCTACAAATATTCCTTTGTCACCTTTTGAGTCAAATTTTCCATTTCTCTCATCTTTCAGAATAAAACATTTTCTTCCAAAAATTCTAAAATAACTTACAGTAGGTTTGTGTCCAAACCACAACTCATAGGGTGTCTTGTTGGTGTCCTTCTTCAATTGCACTCGTTTAAGCACATAAACTATTGTACTGATAGCTTCTATCCAGTATGTTTGAGCATTATTATTTTGTAGCATCAATGTCCTAGCATAGTCAACTATTGACTTGTTCCATCTTTCAGCAATCCCAATCTGCTGAGGTGTCCTCAGTGCTGAGACTTGTCTTTTAATACGATGCTCATTACAAAAATTAGTAAATTCATCAGAGATAAATTCACCTCCTCTATCAGATCTTAGGCATTTCAATTCCTTTCTAGTCTCTTTTTCTACCTTAGCCTTATACCACTTAAACATCTTAAATGCTTTAGACTTTTCTTTTAAGAACGTAACAGTCATCAATCTAGTATAGTCATCAACAAAAAGAATAAAGTACCTATCACCATAATAACTCTAAGTTCTCATAGGACCACATAGGTTGGTATGAACCAACTCAAGTATCTTCTTTGTTGAGTAATCCTTACTTTTGAAACTAGATTTAGTCATCTTACCTTTTTGGCATTCATGACACATAACATGATCTGGTTTTGACAAGTTAGGCAACCCTCTAACTCTTTTCCTTTTACTGATCTTAATCATGTTATCAAAGTTCACATGGCATAACCTTTTATGCCACAACCAAGTATCTTCATTTTTCATCATCAGGCAAGAAGGGAAGCATCAATATTAATATAAAATAGATTACCTCTTGGTTGTGCTCTAGTTCCAACTAGTCTTCCTCCATCATTAAAGATTTTCACTTTCTTGCTCTCAAAAGCAACTTAGTGACCTAAATTATTCAGTTGTGCCACACTTAACAAGTTATAGTTCAATCCATCTACCCAATAAGAATTATCACATTTTATCATATCATTTATCATTAATATTCCTTAACCTCTTACCATATAAGGTGTGTCATTACCCATCTTAACTGAACCTCCATTGTATTCTTCAAGTACATCAAACTTCTCCTCATCACCAATCATGTGATGTGTACAGCCACTGTCTATGATCCATGTATTATTTTTGTTAACTTTAGAGATCAGTGCTATTTCTTCATGATTTTCTTCTTCTTCCTCTGAGTCATCTTTCATAGAAACAAATACAACTTCTAAATCCTCATCTGAATCAAATTCATATTCATTATCTTCAGCTATGAAACATACCTTTTTCCCTTTGTCATTGATGTCTCGGTTATCTTTGTTGTGTTGATAGCCTCTATTGAATCTTCTCCCATAGCTTCCTTCAAATCGGTCTTTGGTTCTATCATCATCTTTTTTATGTGGACATCTAGTAGCAATGTGGCCAACCTCTTTACAATTAAAGCATGCCAAAGGTAGCTTACCTCTATACCCTCCTTTACCTTTGGGTAATCTTCTAGCCATAAGAGCTTCAAGTTCATCAAGCTCATCATCGATATTTCTTTCACTATCATTTTTATTATTCCTACTAGATGTACTAATCTTCAGAGAAGACATGAAAGTGGATTCCATAGATGGTACAACACTGTCATCAAAATTATTTAACTCAAAGGTTGTAAGTTTACCAATTAGATTGTCAAGTGTAAGTACATTAGCAGATGTAGACCTTGTCTCATGAATAGTAGATATTTTGATTGTGTAAACCATAAATAAGGTTCTACATACTTTTCTTACAACTATATCTTCACTAATGACTCCATCAATTTCTCTAATAGCATGTACTACCTCTTTCAATCTATTTGCATATTGCACAATATTATCACCTTCTTTCATCTTCATATCATCAAATCTACCCCTTAGGCTCTCTGCTCTGGCTCTTTTAACATGCACATCTCAACTGTAAACTTGAGAAAGTTTATCCCACATGGATTTTACAGTAGTGCAACTTTTGATATCTTCAAATTCAACATCAGTGCAGGCAGCAACAAGTTCCATCATAGTAACATTGTGTTCATGCCTATCTTTCAGTTGATCAAGTGCCAGGGGACTTGGTGTCAGTTCTATATAACCATTCTCCATCAATTCTAGTGTTGCATTCCCAATTCCAAATATGTGCAACTTCATCTGGCTCTTCCATACTTCGAAGTTCTCTTTGTTCATCTTTGGCACTTCCCTCTTATACATTTCAAGATCTTTTTACTGAAGTCCTTAACACTCTATTCAAAGCAACCAACGCTCTGATACCAATTGTTAGAATAACCAATTACTAGTCTAAAACTTATACCAGTTACCGATCAAATCAAATATGCAATATGTAAGTATGACATCAAAACAAACATCACAATCAACACATAACACAAGAGATTTAATGTGGAAACCCTATGAAGGGAAAAACCACTTGGGACCGGCAACCCAAAATATTCACTCTTCTGAAGTGAGGTCGGTGAAGATCCAACCTTGTTAAAGGTTACAAACACACTATTAGGTGTGACCTTGTTAGAGGATTTAAGACCAACCGTTATCATCCAACCAGCAGTCACTCTGGGGTTCATAGGATAACAATGCTCATTCTATGAATGATACATAATAAGACTTTCTTAGTCCACATGATTAAGAGATTTGACTCTATACAATGGTTAAATATGTAACACTAGGTGATTTGACTTAATACAACTTCAATTGCAAATTACAAATCAATGTTCAGCTCATACAAATCTTTCTAATCAATAAATCAATTCTATTTCAAATACTGTTCAACTTACTATCCATCGATAATCACTCTCTGTCACTCGGTAATGCTCTGCAGTAGGGTTCTTCTTAACCAATATGGTTAGAATGCATGAAAACTTGTTCACGCAATGCTTTTGCAGTTTCCTTCTCTTTCAGCATCACACTCAATGTGAAATCTTTAGTCTCTTATATAGACATGTAAACCATTTTATTTTTCTCCATCATATTTTGCCTCTTAATCATTTTTGTTGATTTTTCCTCTTAAACATACCTCAACACTTCTGTCAATAACACATTTGATTCTCATCCTTTAGATCTTTCTTGAATTTTGTTAGTCGTCAATCTGTGTAACAAACTTTATTTGTTACCTCGAATTTATACATTTGCCAACTTATCAATCTTATCAACTAAACTAATCATTTAGTTCATTATGTTCTTCTCGGGTAACAAAGAAATGTTTTGGTGAACACAAGCTTAGTTTTACACTATGCTCGGTATACACTACACTCTGTCGGTGTATACTAAATTGCTTCATCAACTGACAACACTACTTTGTGTCTTTTAGCTCTTTTCCTCATCATAGATGAATGAAACATAATCAAGTCAATAACATGAAGTCATAGACTCATCAACAAGTTAATCAATGTATTCCTTATCCTCATCTGTCATATCCATCTTCCTCATGTAGATATTTCTATTCTTCATCTCTTTCACTCCTTCACTAAAGATGTATCGGTATAGTAACTTATAAGATAAGTGTTGTCAAACTAGTTGACATCAATGCAAACATAATACTGATTTAATCATATTACATATCTAATCAATCTTCTTGGTGATCTTAAATCATAGTTCCTTCAATTAGGATCTAAATCAGTTGTAGTTCATCAAAGTAAAGTTTTCAAAGAGAGTGAATTATGTTTCACTAAAGTCATAACCCTCCTCAATCAAATCTCTTATCTTTCATAGCAACAAATACAACTTCTACATCATTAGAGGATTCATTCTTAGTTAACAAATAAATGAAGGGGGTGAATACATTGAGGAACATCAGAGAGGAAGGCATAGACATTGAGTGCTATAAGTTAATCAATGTATTCCATTGTTAGAATAACTCATACATTAATCAATGTTATTATGACATTGATATGCTTTCCTCTTAAGATGAGTCAATTAATTCTTAGATAAGTTGTAGTTCATAATGACTACAAAGAGGAGTTAATTACTGTCTGTGCATTTACCAATTATCAGTCTAAAACTTATAGCAATTAATCATTTAGTTAATTTTGTTCTTCTCGGTTAACAAAGAAATTCATTGGTGAACACAAGCTCGGTTAATACTATACTCGGTATACACTACACTCCATTATGTTAGATATCAGTTCCTCTCTTATGTTAGATATTAGTTACTCAATGTAGTTAATCACTGTCCCAATACATTGATTAATGTCTGTCCATTTACCGAGTTATTCCTGGTTCTAACACTTAAGATGAGTTCCTCTTATCTCTCATTAATTAACTACAACTCTCATACTAAGCATTAATCAATGTTATAAATGAGCTTGGATTAGTTAAAAGAAGTATTTCACTAATTTTCGCTCTTTGTGTTTTTAATCAGTTAATCACTAAAGTCATATTTACAAGTAAAGTTTTTAAAGAGAGTGTAAAGAGAGAGTTCATGGTCTAGTGCATGCTACTCAAATCATAAAAATATATATAAATAAGAGGTTGAATGGTATAGCAAGTTGTATTATGCTAGTGAAACCATAAAAATGATAGGTCAAAGAGTCTAGAAAATTATGTTACACTAGTCAACTAATCCTGAAAATGTATGCAAAGGAGTGGTTAAATGGGTTACCAATTTATGTTATGCTAGTTCAGCCAATCCTAAGGATGTGAAAAAGAGAGTGATCTGGCCCTAGCAAGTTGTGTTACGCTAGTGTAATATAAATGTCATTCTTTTAGTAAATAAAATATTTACAATAAGGAGGCCATGTATTTGCAATAAGGAGGCCATGAGTACTATTTTTACATCTTAAGGAAAAGATGAACCAAGGATATGTAATCACCTAAAATTTCTCTACTAGATCTTGAGCCCGCCCCCTTTTTATCATATCATCTCTTTAGACATAATTGTGAAGAGTGACTCTTAAAATCCCATTTTCATAATTAAATAAAAAATCTTATATCAAACTTAGACTATGGTCTAATTTCTAGAGCTTGCATATTTATTTAATTGCTAAAACCTTACTTTTAATATAAAGTTCCTACACTTTTATTAAAAGAACATATTCACATGTGTGCTTCCACTTAATCTTGATTAATTGGAAATTAAAAGGGATTTTCGCTTGCAATTGCTATTTTTTCTTATTATACCTAATATTTCCCTTTTGCCTCTTAATCCTCACCTTTCATTTCTACCTAACCTTGCATCTCCTTTTTCCTCTTCATCATAGCCACTCATTCTTTTGCCTCTTAATCTCCACCCTTCATTCTTGAGGCAATTCCTTTAAAAGGAATCTCTTCCCTTGCTCAAGGGTCTGAATGCTCAATCTTAGAATCTTGTAATCTTGCATCTTGCATTCTAGCTTTCTTGCAATCTTGTCATTTGAACTCTTAGTGTAGCTTCATTCTTAGCTTAATATTGCATTGTTAATCTAGTTTATTTTCTTTCATTGTTGCATAGATTTAGTTCTTGCATTCTCATCTTAGAATATTAATTACTTGCATTAATCTTAGGTTAATCTCTCATTATTAGCTTGCATTCTTGCATCTTAGCTTCATTCTTAGATTTGAATCTTCAATTTTTGAGTAGTCAAGTCAATAATCCTATATGCCAATTTGATGAGCATCATGAGAAGGATTAAACTTACTTTAACTAGGAAGCTATGAGCCACTTTTTAAGATATCCCCTTTCATGAATCTATATTAAGTGTAATAGCTCATAGAAGTGTGTCACACTTTTGATCACACATATTTTGCACCCATGGTCATATGACATTTCTCACAATACACTAGTGATATTTCATTATATTGTTGTGTGAAACTCTGCATTCTCTGAAGTATCATTCTAACATAAAAAGAAGTATCGTAGGGACTTATTAGGAAGTCTCACACTACCTTTATAAGGTATATCTCACCAGTCTAAAATATCATTTTGCTTTTGTGATGTCTGTCATATAATTTTTTGACAGACTGATTAACTGTCACCCCCAATTTTATTTATATCATAGTCCAAGTATGGGCTGATATTTCTTGATTTTTCTTGCATTTTCTCATTTTCTCATCTTCTAACAATGACTAATCAATGATATTGTATGGTTATTTCTTTATTTGGCATGCTTTTATGATCTGACTTATGGTCTTTGAGGGCCTTCTCTATCAAAAGAGGTTAATATCTTCATACCTACTAACATTTTGTGATGGAGGATTCTCTTTTCAAATGCTTCTTCTTAAAACTACTAATGCTTTGTCTTGTAGGTTGCCTTGGAGATAAAAATCAACCATGTGTTTTCTTACATTTTATTTCTAGGAACCTAGCTTAACTAGAAGGCTTATTATTTTGTGATTGCTTGAGTAGTAGGAGACTATGCTCTTTTTGTCTTGAAAAATAAAAAATTCTAGACCTACTCAGTTAATCACTTGTAATTTGTCTAGGGTAAATGAACATGTTCTTGATGTGTTTAGGAGAAACTGTAGAGTATGAGACTATTCTCTTTTCCCTATGGGAAAATAAGAAATCTAGACCTCCACTAGCTATCCATCTTTATCTTCTTTCATTTACCTTTAGAGGGTCTGCCAAAAGAACAATCTTTTGGGAATGACCCATGATGGGGAGATTGGGATAGACTAGCCTAGTCTATGCTCCCTGATCTCTTCCTTAGATCAATAGGTTTTCTTCTCACACCCTATGGTGTCTAGGACTTCCTTTTCTTGTGGAATCCCCTGACCTTTCCCAATCTGACCACCAAGAACAAATACTTCAACTCCTAGACTCTCCTTAGCTTAGCTTTTCTTCGCTCCCTTACATATGCTTATAAGGGCACACTATCACCAATACCTTCATAGGTCCTAGCAAGGATGGAGATAACTCCTAAGGTTTTTTTAAAACCTTCCATGTGACCACATTATCTAGGGAAATCCATCTTCTTATCCGATTTCATCATTTACCCCCAAAATAGGGCTACAAAGAATGAGCCCCAATCAGACCTCCATTCCGATTTTCTAGGGCTATTACCTGCAAAATTTTCCAAATCTTTCCTAGCTTCCTAAAGATACTCCTAATCATATGCCAAGGTCTCAAATATTTTCTAGGTTTTAGGATCCCAAGTGTCCATAGAATTCCCTAATCTAGTATGAGGGTTTTTAGGTGCTTTTTGGCTTCACAAGGTCACATGATTGGTTTGATAGCTTCACCATCTTGTTCAAATTGGTAGAAGCTCCTCATTCTCACAAATGACACTTCATTAAAACTTCTTCAAATCCTCTAAAGGATTCTTCCTTCAATGCCAATTGTTGCATTCTAGAACCTCTTCAAACTCTACCTTACCTAATCAAGCATAGTCCAGGCTCGTCTAGGGCTTGGTCTCAAAATTTATTGCACAAACTTTCCAGGGCCCTACTTGATCTAATAAAAATTACAAGGTCTTTACTACCATATCCCATGGTTCCATTGAGTTCCCATAGTGGGGATAGGAGCTATAGGCCCATCTTTACAAACTAGTCAAAACTAGATAGTGGACTGGTAGATTCAAACTAATTACAAAGAATTCACAAACCTGCAAAAAAACCTAAACTAAAAACTTTAATTGAAAAATTATAAAAAAAAGGAAGATATAAAGCACTAGAAGAATCACATTATATCCATCAACTTTGATTCTTCATTCCATTTGTGCAGACTGGCACACCAAACAAAGTCAGAGTCTAATTCTTTCTTCTCACTGTCATACAAACTAACAACCAACCCTTAGTTTAGGGTTTTTCCAAGAATTTATGGTCTTACCATCAGGGTATGAGTTAGGTTAGGGCTTCTAGCCACCTAGTTAGGGTTATAACCCTTTAGGAGAAAAGTTGCTAAGCAACTTTGAAAAGTTGCTATGCAACTTTTGAGCAACTTTTGTTGCTTGAGTAATTTTTTCTCTCATTAAACTTCTAGACCTCAAATAGGCCAACTCTAATGCACACATGTTCCAAATCAACTCAAACCCTTACTTTTTGGCTTTTATCTCTCCTAGGACTATTTGACATCATGATAATATCATCTATTGAGTCCCTGAGCAATTACATAACAAAGCTAAACTATGACCTCATAGGATCCAAACTAGGATCTCAAGCACACACACTGAGCTCTAAGGTCTTATTATAATTACATGGCTTCTTCAAGAATAAATTTCACAACAAAATGGAAATGGCGGGAACCCTTAGAAGGGTGCTCCTGCACCATACTCCCCCTCAGCATAGAATTAAGGTATTGTAGGAGAGATGAGAGTTAGATCAATGTTTGGCTTCTTGAACCTGCTCTCTTCAACTAAAGTGGCTTCAGACTTAGGTTTACCTACCCATTTCACCAAGTTCTCCATGTAGACTTGGTGCCTTGTAGACTTCTTCACTCTAGACTCTAAAATCTTCTCTATTATGGGCTGCTTCACTTGAGGCATGTCATTCACATCCAAGTCCTACAGTACCTTGTCTTGATTTTGATCTTTCTCAGCTACTTCCCCTTTATACTAGACCCGATTAGCTACATTAAAGACTAGTGATATGGCTAAGTCTAATGGAAGATCCACCTTATAGGCATTCTCTCCATATTTGCCCAAAATTTTACAAGGCCCTACCTTCTTCATCTGCAACTTGGTAGGCATGCCTTTTTGTAGCCTAGATTTTCTCAAATAGACCATCACATAGTCTCCCACTTTGAACTAAACCTCTCTCCTTCTCTCATCCACTTTAACTTTCCATTTTTTAGTAGACTCTAGGATGGCTTTCTTGACCTATTCCTACACTTCTTTGATCGTTTGAGTGAAATCCTCTGCATGGCCACTCTTCATGTCCATTGAACTAAGTTCTCTCAATTCACACACCCCTCTAGGATGTCTACCATATAAAAATTCAAAATGACTCCTTCCTATGGTCCTATTAACACTATCATTATAGGCATACTAAGCTTGTGGAATAACTAGATCCCAAGTCTACCCATACTCCTTGGTTACACACCTTAGCAAATTGCCTAATACCCTATTGATGACTTCATTTTGACCATTTGTTTGTGGATGGTAAGCTGAGCTAAATGATAGGTTAGTTCCAAGCCTTTTCCATAGGGTTTTTAAAAAATGGCTCAAGAAATTGCTATCCCTATCTGAGATAATGCTTAATGGGAGTCCATGAATCCTTACAATCTCCTTAAAGAAGAGACGTGCAATGTAACTAGCATCATGGGTGGTTCTACATGGAATAAAATGGCTCATCTTAGAAAACCTGTCTACTACCACATATATACTATCCATACCTATTTTTGTCTTAGGGAGTCCTACCACAAAATCCATGCTTACATACTCCCAAGGCCTATTTGGTATTGGTAGAGGTTGGTAGAGTCTTACATTGCTTGAGCCTCCTTTAGCCTTTTGACATACACCACACTGTTCCACATACTTCCTCACATCCCTTGGCAACTTAGGCCAATATTAGTATCTCAATACTAGCTCCATAGTTTTTTTGATGCCAAAGTGTCCACTTAGGCTCCCATTGTGCTTCTCATGTATGATATTTTCTCTCATGGATCTTCTAGACACACATAGCTGATTTCCTTTAAACAAGAGGCCATTTTGAAGAGTATAGTCTGCATACTCACTATGAAAATGATTTTCAAACTCATTACATACCTTTTAGGCCATGGATAATTCTTCATCTCCTTCATAGAGATCCTTAAAACTTTCTATTCCTATGCTCTACAATTGCACCTCTTGGATATTCAACAACTTCTTGCTTAAGGCATCTGCCACGTTATTGAGTTGCCATTTCTTATACTTGATGGTAAATGTAAAGGATTGGAGGTACTCCATCCATTTCAAATGTCTGTTTCTAAGCTTCTCTTTAGTGTTAATGTAACTCAAAGCCTGATTGTCTGTGAACACCACAAATTCATTTGGGAGTAGGTAATGTCTCCATTTCTTGAGAGACTGAACTAGTGCATACAACTCTAGATCATATGTTGAATATTTCTTATTTTCTTCATTGATTTTCTCACTAAAAAATGCCACTGGCCCTCCCTCTTGGCTCAACACACCCCCTACTACAATTCCACTTGCATCATACTCCAATATAAACAACTTGTCAAAGGTAGGTAAGAGTAGGATGTGTTTTGTGGCCACTTCTTGCTTCAGCTGTTGGAATGCTTTCTCATCTTCCTTAGTCCACTTGACCTTGGTTCTCACTCCTCCCTTAATGGTGTCAAGCAATAGTGCACAAATGCCACTGAATTTTCTCACAAACTTCCTATAGAATTGTGCCAAGCCATGAAAACTCCTAACTTTAGTCCCTATTTTAGGTACAGGTCAATTCAATATTGCCTCAACTTTGCTTGGGTCCATCTTCAAGATACCCTTAGACACCAAAAACCCCAAGTAGACTAACTCTTTCCTCAAAATTCACACTTCTCTAAACTGATTGACAATTTCTCTTCATGTAGTCTCTTTAGGACTAACCTCAAATATTCAAGGTGCTCTTCTTTGGTTCTGCTATAGATGAGTATATCATCTATATATACTACCACAAACCTTCTAGTGAAGTCCTTAAACACCTCATTAATCAATCTCATGAAGGTGCTTGGAGCATTGGTAAGCCCAAATGGCATCACAAGCCATTCATACAACCCATCTATGGTCTTAAAAGTTGTCTTCCACTCATCACCCTCCCTAATTCGTATTTGATGATAACCACTTTTAAGATCCAACTTAGTAAAGTACATAGCACCCCCTAAACAATCCATCAAGTCCTCTATTCTAGGAATTGGGAATCTGTACCTTATGGTGATTCTTTTAATTTCCCTTGAACCAGTGCAAAGTCTCCACTTGCCTCCTTTCTTTGATGCTAGAACTACTAGAACTGCACATGGGTTGATGCTCTTCGTAATCAGTCCTTGATCCAATAATTCTTGTACTTGTCTGGCCACCTCCTTGTTCTGATAAGGTGTGAGCTTATATGCTACTTTATTTGGTAAGGAAGCACCAGGTACATAGTCTATTTGATGGATTATAGCCCTTCTTGGAGGAAGTGTTGTAGGTGATCCAGCACTCACTATGTCTTTTTACTCTTCCAACATTTGCTTCACCTCTTTAGGTGTCTCTTCCTGCAACTTGGATTCCTCTTCCTTTAGCTTCACAAAAATTGCACACCCCACTATTTCATCTTCATGCAGAATATCTAAGAACTCCTTACCAGTGCTAAGCAAGACACTAGGTGTCCTTGAGGCTCCTTCATCATTCTCTGTCAGAGATTGAATCTTAAAGGTTCTATTATCCTTCTTAAAGGAAATTGAGTTCTCCTCTCCATCATAGATCACCTTCCTGTCAAACTACCAGGGTCTTCCTAATAGAAGATGACAGGCATCCATGGGTAATAAATCACAAAGGATCTTGTCCTTATACCCTCCTATGGAAAGATCCACCCAAGTTTGTTCATTGACTAGCACACTTTTCTCTTGATTCAACCAAGTTACCTTGTATGGGTTAGTGAGGGAAATCTTTGTGAGTTTTAGCTTCTAAACTACCTCATTTGATATGATGTTATCATTTGATCTTGAATCAACTATCACCTTGCATACTTTTCCTAGGATCTTGCACCTAACTTTGAAAAGAGCTCTTCTTTGCTTGGGTTCTCCTTAAGTAGGTTGCCTAATAAGAAATCTTTTGAACACAAGATTCTCTCCCATCTCTGATTCCAATTTTCTAACCTCATTAGTGCATGAGTTGGCTCCATCTTTTTGGGCATAAGCTACCCTCTTCTCAGTATTAGAGCTAGAAGGTTTATCAAGACACCTATAAGTAGGATGTCCAAGTTGACCACATTTGTAACATTTCATGGTAGAAAAATAGGAGCTGCTTCTTCTTGCACTCCTTCCTCTACTTGACCCTCCATGGGATCCTCTTCCTATGCTAAAGGTACCTCTTGTACTAGTCTCTACCATTTTTTCAAGGAGTCTATTCTCTCCTTGGCTTCTTGAGTCACCTCCTCTACCACTAGAACCTCCTCTTTGACCCCCTCTAGAGTCTCTACCTCTACCCCTATTTTTGGAGTTAGGTTCTTGCTTCCTTTTCTATTTTTCTTCAATATTTTGTGCCATATGTTGACACCCAAGAACTGTGTTAGGAGTGAAAAAATTCATCTCCTCTACTATACTCCACTTCAACCCACTCAAGTACCTTGAAAACTTGATACTCTCTTCTTCTTTCACCTTGGACCTAAGGCTCAATTTCTGGAACTCCTCTGTATAGGTGGTTACATCCATCTCTTTCTGTTTGATATTAAATATTCTCCTATGCAATTTTATTTCAAAATATTTAGGTAGCTTAGCTTCCCTAACTTTGTTCACCATGGCCTTCTAATTAGCTATTGGATTCTTCCCCTCTTTTTCCCTTTCTTCTTGGAGATAGTTCAACCAAGTCAGGGCTTGGCCCCTCAACCTTGATTTGGCCACTTTGACCTTTTTTGCTTCATAGTGTGTGTGCTTGAATGTGGGCCTCTAAATCAGGCACAAACGCAACATAGTCATTATTCTCATGATCGAATTACAAGAGAGAGTATGAATTACTCAATTTGAAATTCATGGAGAAGCGACCTATTGCCTCCTATGTAGGTGGGGTGTTTAATTGCTCTCAGATTGAAGAGCCAAAAACCATAAGACCGCTACTACAATGAAGGATTTGAAAGCAAAGCCATAAAGATGATATGCAAGCTAAAATCAAACTAAAATGTATGCAATTAATCTAAATTGCTTGAAAGGAAATATGAAGTGCAGTTTTTTTTTTAGATTTTGAAATAAAGATGATACTAGACTAAGAACAAGTAATCAAATTTAATCTAATATGAGATGCAATTATACTAAAATGATAGACTAAATATGCAACAAAAAAGCTTTGAATAAGATGAGATAAAAAAATGCTATAGTTCAATTACTCTCCAAATTGCCTTCTTTTGAATGAGAAGAAGAGGCTCATTAAATAGAAAAGCTCGGGAGAGGAATGAAGAGTTTCTTGATTTGTAACTCGTGACTCTTCATTCCCACATTGAGACAAAAATGCGAGAATTACTTAATAAAAAGAATGGAAAATGCCACACAGGTGACCTTTCGAATATCTTGAATTATCAATTCATAAAAGTGTGTCCATTTGAATATCAAGTAATTATTAATTCCTTTTTATGGGTAATTAGCTAAAGAGGGTAGATTTTAATTTAATTAGAAAGAACTTAGGACTTTATAATTAAATTAATTTATCATAGGGGTAATTTAGCCAATTAAGTCTAAGACTTTAGGAATTAATTTAGCATTTGATTATTGCAATTTATGGTCTTTGCAATTGACATCAAGTCAAATTAAGTCAGGTAGGAGAGAAAATTGCCTAGTGAGATAGGACTTTGATGACATAGAAAATTGAAGAAATGCACCAAAATTGATTGAATTTTTTTAGGTGCCAATTTTGGGGTATTACATTTGCCCCTGTTTGAATTGATGTGCGAACAGTGCGTTGATTCAAAGAATAGTCTGAAATGACAAATGATGAGAATTTCCATAGTCCAAGTTAGATTGTGAAGACAACGGTCTTAGAAGAGAACCGGAATCGGGGTTAGATTGCCCCAATACCAATTGATGAAGATGCAGATTTAGGACTATCTCTGAATCAGGGTTAGATTGCCCCAATATGAAGCTTAGTCCTCCAAGACCTGGGTTAGATTGCCCAAATAACGGTCTAAAAGAGATTTTGAGAGCTATCTCCAGAACGAAGCTTGACTCCTAGGAATTAGGGTTAGATTTCCCCAATACCTAAAAAGATTTCAAGAACCATCTCCAGAACGAAGCTTGGCCCTTGAGGATTCGAGTTATATTTCTCAGATACCTAAAAGATAGATGATAAGATAACAAGATGTGAGGCACCGAGATGCCCCTAGCGATGAGAACTGATGATTCAAATCAGACTGATTCAAGAATAGATTCGACAAGATTCAAATGATGTAATCATCCTGCCCCCTCGGGAGTGAAATTGACAGATGACATGTCAGAAGATGATTGATAACAAGAGATTGCAGAGCAAAAGCAATTAGACTAGATTCGCGAAGCTGCAAAAGCAAATCAGAGCAAAGTAGAGGTCTTGTTGACCAAATTTGACTAGGGTTGACTTGATGAAAAGAAGAAAAGATTTGAGAACATGATGCAAAGATAAGGATCTGGCAGGAAGATGACACCAGAAGGCTGACTACACAAGCATCCGATCTAGGAGGAGTCCAATATTTAAAACATGATTTTGAGCTAGCTAGAGATGTCAGATTTTGATTTCAATCCCGAAAATGGATTCAAAACAGTTGATTTAGCCAAGGGTGTGATTTTCATGCAAAACGGAGCACTTTCAAAAATTAGGTCAAAAGCTATATAAGGCCCCGAGGAGTCATTTTCAAATCATTATTCATCTTTGTCTTTTAGTGATTCTGAGCTCTAAGATAGAGAAATGGAGGGTCTGCCACTACATACACATCGATTTGAGCATTCCCGATGACATGCCCAGCCACCGGAGTATGATGCACCTATAAGTAGTCGATAAACCTTGTTGCATTTCAATTCGTACAACTTTATAGGTTAGATTTAAGAGAATCTAGCGTAATTAGGAACAAATGTGTGAAATCTCGCGTGAGAAAGTAGTTCTCTCACGTGGGCCTAGATTCCATTTCACGTGAGATTTTGGTTTCCTTGCGTGAACTGGCAAGCTCAAATGCTAGAACTTCGTGTGAGCTGGTAGGTCATCTTGCGCGAACATTCTATTTCCTCGTGTGAAATTGTAGTTTTCTCACGCGAAAGAACACTTTTTTCACGCGAAAGACTGTTGCAAGTGTCCAAATTTTTATCAGATTTGCATGAAATCAGCCAAATAAAGTCTTGTAGAGTCTTGTCATAGGATAGATGCTTTGTTGTAGTTGCTGTTGTAGTAGTGAAAACTAACATGATTGAGGTACTGACCCAGTGTCATCGTTTGCTTTGCAAGTTGACTTTCCAGATGTCGCATTCTGGGCACACCGCCCTATTATTACTACATTAGTTCAGAGACTGACAGATGCCGAGAGTGCTCACATTGATGCTCTGGGCTTGGGATATTTGCGTGAGTTACTTGACATTCAGGTGAATCATAGCCTTCTTACTGCACTGGTAGAGCATTTTCATTCAGAGACGAACACATTTCATTTTTTGATGGGGTAGATGACAGTGACCACCGATGACATATATAGGATCCTGCGGATACCCATTCATGGTACTCATGTTGAGTACAATACACAGCCATGGTAGGGTATAGCGGCCTTGAGGACTATCTTCAGGGATGATCTTGTGATGGGTCAGGCCATCTCTTGGGAGGATCTGGTGCACAGATATGGTGGAGCTCATCCATTCCAGGTTGTTTTGGCTATATTTCTAAGTTGCTACCTCATATCTGATCAAGGTTAGCATGGACTAGAGTGCGGTTGGGGTACCATGCTGTAGAGGATGCTGGACAGACTAGCTATGAGATTTGGATGGGGGGAGTGTATGCTGGCACACATGTATCACGAGATGCATGAGATTGTGTACAGAGGTGCGAGATCGATGGTGGTAGGAGTCTTTGTCTTACACGTCTGGGCCTAGGAGTACCTCCCCATTTGTAGACCCCTTATCCATGATACACGATAGGCGCTGGAGCCTTATATTTATAGATATTCAGGTGTGATGACCTAGCCCTTTCTGGGTAAGACAAAGTATTGGAGAGTACAGTTGGATGACATGGCCGCTATAGTTTGGAGACCCTGGATAGCTACTGAGCCCTGGGATGATGCTTGAAGAGAGCTTGCTACCATGTTCATGTCATGTCCACTGATTGGACAGACTATTCAGACGATTGAGAGATTCCTGGTTACATGCGTCCTGCGCCAGTTTGGCAGACAATAGGATATTTCATAGGAGTACTACCCCTACGCTCGCTTTTCCGACGAGGAGAAGAAGGGGTGGCATGCACGATTGGATCCAGGGTGATGCACGATAGAGTCACACATCCCACCAGCATGAAGGGACTACATGGTGGATGTCACCAATGCAGGGGTGACACCTGTGTATAGGGACCAGTTGATTGCATAGCCTCATCTGAGGTTCATAGATCCAATTGGCTCAGGAGCGTAGCAGCGGCCAGCACAGCAGCAACAGACACAGGATCAGTAGGCACAGGATCAGTAGGCATAGGCAGAGAAGCCTATACAATAGCAGGCTATGCAGTAGTAGGCACCATAGCAGAGACCTGGGAAGAGAGTTTTGAGGCCCCGATCAGGATAGGTGAGCATCCCTACTAGGACCATGGGCTCAGATCCCAGAGTAGGGAGTAGCGGTACATAACAGAGGTCCACGAGACCACATACAGCTGACACATCCCAGCAGGTACCACAAGGGGAGGATACTGACATGCTAGATGTGGCAGTTGGAGTAGGTGTAGGACAGGTACAAGAGGCTCTCAAGAAGAGCCGAGAGAGAGTACGATAGGTGCAGCGTGAGCGTGATGATTTTCACACACGTCTTATCCAAGAGGAGACTCAAGTAGTAGATAGGGATGTAGAGATTAGATAGCTACAGGTGGAGTTAGCACACTCAAGATTAGAGATGAGATATGAGGCCGCCCAAGTGGCTTATTACTATGCAGCATACTGCAGGGTTGTTTTAGATATATCAGAGCAGGTGCCACCATTTTTCAGGTATGTTGGGGCTCCACAGGCTCCTCCTCTAGTACCTCCATAGGTTCCTCCATAGGCTCCTCCATAGGCCCCTCCACAGGCTCCCATGCCACCACCACAAAGACCAATGACACCACCGCAAGCATCAGGACCAGCAAGCTCCTCCACCTCCACCCCCTCCTAGTGGGAGTGGATCTTGATTGTATCATAGCTCATTTTTTTTTTTTTGGTACTGTGCTTGAGTAGCACCTCTTTGTATATGACATTTGGATCAAGATATATATATATATATATATATATATATATATATATATATATATATATATATATATATATATATATATATATATATATATATATATATATATATATATATATATATATATATATATATATGTATGAGATCGATGATTCTTTTGATATCATTGTACTTGTTGTAAATTGCTTGAATGTATGACGTTTATGAGATGTGCTCTTATATGCTTTAGATGTATGAATAGAAATGTATGCAATGTAGTGATAGATAAATGTGAAATAGATGATTTATGCTTATAGTGGATGCACATGTTGATGCAAATGCAATGAGTTTATGGATGTAAATGGAAATGAAATGCAATGGATATAATGTATATAGTACTAATCATCTCATGTAGGATTGTAGCAATATTTAATAGGTACTAATCAAAAGATAGATATGTTCGAGGATCGACAATGAAGACCGGACACTTGTGCAACCAAGAAGAACCTGAGGCAATAGATGAGAGCCTTTGATGAAGACAATTAAGAGAGAAAATAAGACATCATCTTAAGTTCAAAGCTGAG
The DNA here is from genome assembly GCA_027943335.1 of Chamaecyparis obtusa. Lineage (NCBI taxonomy): Eukaryota > Viridiplantae > Streptophyta > Pinopsida > Cupressales > Cupressaceae > Chamaecyparis > Chamaecyparis obtusa. Next base: position 44,294 of record BSBK01000128.1, read on the forward strand.
AATGCAAATGCAAGCCTAAGCTAAAGATGCAAGCTTAAAATGAAAATGCAAACCCTAGGACTTGGTTGTTGGACTCACCGTATTTATCATCATAGAGCCTTTCAAGTTCAGACAATCGCAAGATGTCATACAATCCTCACTAATATCACTATCATGAGAATATGAATATGACATAAGTCTTAGGTTTGTCGGAATAAGATGTAAGCATTAAGGCACAAGGAGCCAGAATGACCTGAACACCTATTCCTTTTAATCTAGCAAGTTAACATAAGCATTAGAGCATAAATGCTAGAATGACTTGAATGTCTCTTGCAAACAAACACACCAAGCACGCAAGAGTTCCTTCTTTTGCCAAAGATTGCTCGTAGTGACCCTTATGTTCACTCAATAGGGCAAGCATTTACAATTTCACCAGTAGCAGAAAGAAGTCACTCAAAAGACAAGGAGAAGAACCAACCTCACCAAAGTGTTCATATAAAAGGAGTCGAGGTATGCACGGCCATCTAATATGAGATGAAGGCTCTTATGAACATACACCCCTCTTATATGAATTCTTTGGATCATTGGAACTAAAACAACAAGCAGAAAGAAAAGAAAAGGCAAAGCAAACAAACAAGCACTCAAAGAAAACAAAGCTCAACATGCCACAAAGGAACACACATTTAGTTTTAGTTTCAGTTTAAGTTCATGTTCAAGCGGTTTGAAGTCAATTCGGAAAGATAACGTTCGAAGTCTCAATGAGATAATGACAGTAGGTAGACGTAGTGAGAATCACTGGTGATTGATATAAGGGAGAAGTCCTGAAGAAGAGAGATCGAATGAAAGCTAGGTATCTGTAGGTAGGCATAGTGGGAACCACTGGTGACCAATGCTCAAAAGAGTTTTCGAAAGCGATAGGATAATGCCCCCTAGACCAGGTAGGTTCTCCCAAGTGTGAACCAGTTCCAATCTATGAAGAGTTGAGGAAAACTCAAAGACAAGTGCATGAGCTAGCAAACCAAAGCAGGAAACAAACTAAAGCAGGAAAGCGGAAAAACAAACTAAAGCAGGAAAGGAAGGAAACTAAAGCAGGAAACTAAGAGCCAAGTGACGCTAAGATGAGATGTTACTTCAGGAAAACAAGAGGCACCTATTTACCAGGTTTTCACCATCTTGGCAGAGATTCTATTTTTGCTACGATGACGCCTGTTTACCAGGTTTTCATCAATGGCACATTTTTCTCTTTTTCAATTTTTTTGTACTTTTCTCTTTTTTTTATTTTTTTGTATTTTTTTTAATATCTCATTTTTTTGTATTTTTGTATTTTTGTATTTTTCACATTTTCTATTTTTTTTGTATTATCAAGGTGCCTGTTTGCCAGGTTTTCACCAGGATAATAGATACATCAAAGCGCTTGTTTGCCAGGTTTTCACTAAGATGATCATTTTTTCAGGACATTTTGCAATTTTTAGGATTTTTTGCAATATATCAATTTTTAGGATTTTTTCATGATCAATAAATATGTACATGAGCATACTGAGAATGTCAGCTGTAGAACTTCTTCAAATGAAGAGCATGGATAGGCTCTTTGAGTTTCTCTCCTTCAGTGGTGGAGAGGCGGTAAGCACCAGATCCAAATGTTGCAGTAATAATGTATGGACCAAGCCAGTTTGGTTTAAACTTTCCTTTCTGGGCTCTCTGCTGCTGATTCTTGGGGTTCTCCCTCAAGACGAGGTCACCCACTTGGAATTCCCTTTGTCTGACTTTCTTTTTATATGTTTTTGACATTCTCTTTTGATATGCTCGAAGATGATCGAATGCCACCCTCCGACGTTCATCTAATAGTTCAAGCTCTTGCAACCTAGATATTCTGGTATCTTCATCAGTGATGAGGCCCTTCAGAGAGATTCGCAATGTTAGAATCTCGACCTCAATTGGAAATACTACTTCTGCCCCATAGACTAAGGCAAAAGGAGTGGCTCCTGTTGGTGTTCGAATACTTGTTCTGTAAGCCCACAAAGTCGGATTAATCTGGAGATGCCAATCTCTACTAGATTTATGAACTGTTCTGTGCAAAATTTTTAGGATTGTCTTATTAGAAGCTTCTGCTTGTCCATTACCCTGAGGATAATAAATAGATGACCAATGCTGAATGATCCTAAATTTAGTGCATAAGTCTACCAAATCCTTGTTCTTAAACTATCCTCCATTGTCAGTGATAATAGATGAAGGTACGCCATATCTGCAAATAATATAGTTCAAAATGAACTTAGCAATAGTCCTTCCATCAGCTACAGTTAGAGGGACTGGCTCGACCCATTTGGTAAAGTAATCTGTACCAGTGATTATGAATTTATGTCCTCTTGAAGAAGAAGGGTGTATCTGACCAACCAAGTCAAAATCCCATTGTTGAAATGGCCAAAAACTAATGAGAGGACTGAGCTCCTTAGCAGGAGCGTGGATCAGATTCCCATGATATTGACACTGCTTGCAAGTCTTGACATATTGGACAGCTTCTTTTTCCATATCCGGCCAGTAGTATCCAACTCTAATAAGTTTACGAGCTAACGTCAGACCACTTGAATGAGAGCCAAAAATACCTTTGTGTACCTCAGCTAATACATGTTTGGACTCATCAGGTTCTAGACACCTAAGTAGAGTACCGTCTAGGCCCCGTCTATACAAGTCATTTGCTATAAGGACATACCATGAAGTAGTATGAATGAGGTGACATTTCTCATTCTGGGTATAGGTATCAGGGATAATTTGGTCCGAAAGGTAAGAGTAGATATGGTGGTAGCAGGATGAGTCATGTCCAATGACTGAACAGATCATCCTAGATTCAGGATTGTCATAGGCAGGGTAGCATAATGTTTCCACCAGGAATTCATGCCTGAAGTCATTTTTTGGCATTTGTAATATTGAGGCCAAAGTAGCCATAGCATTAGCTGCCTTATTATCTGTTCTTGGAATCTGCTGGAAGGAAATATGTGCAAAGTATAACTTAAGATCATCCACCATTCTTTTGTAGGGTATTATCTTGTCATCCTTTGTTTGATATACATTATTAACTTGATTAATGATCAACTGAGAATCGCCAAAGACCTTGAGCTCATCTATACACCATTCAAGGGCTAATTTCATACCATTGATAAGAGTCTCATATTCAGCTATGTTGTTGGTGCAAGGAAACATCATTTTGTAGGCTTTAGACAAAGAATAGTGTTGAGGTGTTATAAAAAGAATACCCACACCTAATCCTTGTTGAGTGAATGAGCCATCAAAAAACATACTCCAAGACTGATGTGTGAGATGCAGAATGGAGTCATCTGGAAATTCAATGTTCAAAGGTTGGTGATCATGTAGAGGAGCCTCTGCCAACTGATCAGCAATCGCTTGTCCCTTAATAGCTTTCCTTTCCACATATTCAATATCAAACTCACTGAGGATCATGACCCATTTAGCCAACCTACCCGTGAGAGCAGCCTTGCTTAATAAGTATTTTAGTGGGTCAATTTTTGCAATAAGCTTTGTAGTGTGAGCCAACATATAATGTTGCAGTTTCTGTGAGGCAAACACTACAGCTAGACAAGCTTTTTCAATAGTAGAGTAGTTCATTTCATAGGACACCAATGTTCTGCGGATGTAATAAATAGCTCTTTCTTTATTGTTCTGATCTTCTTGAGCTAAGAGAGCACCCAAAGATGTACTTGTGGCTGAAATATATAGTATAAGCAGCTTCTCATGGATAGGAGGCATCAAAATGGGTGGATTGGCAAGATATTGTTTTATTTGATTGAGTCCCTTGTCACATTCCTTGTTCCATCCATAGGTGACACCTTTATGCAGAGTTTTAGTGAACGGCTGTGACTTATCAGCTAGCTGTGAGATGAACCGCCAAATGGATTGCAACCTTCCTTGTAGACCTCTCATCTGACTTATGTTCTTAGGAGGAGGCATGTCCATAATAGCTTGAAATTTTTATGGATCAACTTCTATGCCTTTGGCTGAGATAATGTAACCCAAGAGTTTTCCAGAAGTGACTCCAAATGCACATTTCTTGGGATTAAGTCTAAGGCTAAACTGCTCCATGCAGTCAAGGATGGGACCCAAATCTTCAAGGTGAGTTCTTCGCTACATACTCTTGGCTAAAGTATCATCCACATAGTCCTCCATAGTTTTGTGCTTCATATCATGGAAGATAGTAGTAACAACTCTCTGATATGTTGCTCTAGCGTTCTTAAGCCCAAAAGGCATAACATTCCAACAGAAAGTGCCCCAAGCACATGTGAAGGCAATTTTTTCTTGGTCTTCTGGCACAATTTTAATTTGATTATAGCCAGAGAAGCCACCCATCAAGGAGTACATCTCATATCCTACTGTCATGTCTACTAGTATATCAATATTAGGCAGTGGGATATCATCTTTTGGACATGCCTTATTGAGATCCCTGAAATCCGTACACACACAAATGGATTTATCATGTTTAGTAACTGGAACAATGTTTGAAATCCATTCGGCATAATCAATTGCTCTTATGAAACCAGCTTTAAGGAGCTTTTCTAGTTCAATTTTAACCAACAGTGCCACATGAGGGTGCATCTTTCAAAGCTTCTACTTAACAAGTTTGACATCTGGTGCAATGGACAAATGATGCATGATTAGATTGGGATCCAATCCAGGCATATCAGAATAACCCCATGCAAAGTTTATTTTCTTGCATTGGAAGAATCTAGTGAACTCTTCTTTTTCTTCAGTAGATAATGACTGTGCTAAATGTATAATCTGTGGAGTAGCCTTAGTGCCCAAGTTCACTGGCTATGTTAGTTCAATCAGAACTGATGATCTTTCCTGAAAATGGCTTGGTAGAGTATTAAGTATCTCATCCTTGGGCACCTCAGAGAGGTTTTCACCCTCAGATACATCTTTTATTTTTACTATTTTTTGCTCTGATACTGCCACAATGTGGTTTTCACCATCAGAGCTCTTATTTTTTCTATTTTTTATTTTTTGACTAAGATACTTGATATTCCCTTCTGTCATGCTGATACTGTATTCACTGGTGGAAGACATTATAGGTTCAAGAGCATGGAGGTAACAAGCTAGTTCATAATCATTCTGGAACGTAAGGACTTCATCGGATGCGAGAGGGGAGTTCCAGTTTATTAGATCAGGATGGTGGAGTGAAAGGGAAGTAGTGGCTGGTTCAACTGCATTCACGGTATAACCCTCAAAAGCATTAACAAGCAAGTTAAGACCTAGAGCAGTCTCGTCCAAAGGAGTGTTCGAATCCCTATGAGATCCTACATCAGAAGTGGAAGACAAGTCAACATCTACAACATCAAATTCGTGTGTTCTAGCGCCAGACCCTTCACCTACTTTGAGGAGCCTTTCATACTCATGAATAGTATCTATGTCTACATCATAAGTGGCATCGGATGTAGAGTCAAACTCATATTCATGTGAGTCCCTACTTGATGTAGGAATTTCATTAGCAGCATCATTAGTCTCATTATTATTCCTTGTGTCATTGATGGCTTGCTGAAGTTGTTCTTGTTCATAGTATTTTTGAAAATATAGTGGCCTATATCACTCACCTATAAAATTGGGATCATCATTTAATGCTGCTTTCCATTCCTCATATGTAACTTGATGTAATAAAGAAGTTTTATCAGAATCAACCTTAGAGCACGTGTCAGTATCAGTCTCTACCATATGAACAGGTATGATAGGCTCATCAGGTTCAGCAAGGAGTGCCACAATATCCAAAGGGATAGGATATGGAAATGTATCTTCATCAGAGCTATTTTTTGGATTCATCTCTGGAGTGGTATCTTCAATTTCTTGTTCATGCTCAGGTTCAAGCTTGGAATCAGACGTAGGAGCCGACATAAATTTCTTGGTCCCCAAATGAAAGGGAGTCTTTTTAAAGCCTAAGCCAGTAGTGTCCTTTGGGTGACGACCTACAACTTCAATAGGCTTCATCAATCCATTATCATTTACCCCTATAGGACCACTTCCCTTGTATCCAAAGTGCTTCATGATTTTGAAACCTTCACTATAAGGTTCTTGTTCTAACTCTGGAGGAGTAGTTGTTTCAGATATCTCCTTTCCTTTATAGATCCAAGCTTTGATAGCTCTTTCCTCATCTTCATCTTCTAAAGGTATGGAGGCTCGCACAAAAGCACCATCATAGATTGTTTGAGGAGGATTATCAAAAAGTCCATGAGTTTTCAGAGGTCTCCCATAAGAGCGTGGAGAGGGAGGTAAAGCTGCTAGAGATAGCACAGGTTCCATTTGATATTCTCCCATGCCTGTATCTTTAATTTTCAAAGTTTGCTCCATTTCTCTAAGCTTAGTGTCATAGAACTTAGTGGAGTCCCTATTTGCTGGAACAAAACTATCTGTAGTTTGCATGAGTATTACAAGAGAGGTTGGTGTTTGCAGGTATAGTGACTTCTGCCCCGTGAAATGGGAACTTGATGCATTGATGATATGTGGATGGAATAGCCTGCATCTCATGAATCCAAGGCCTACCCAACAAAATGTTGTATGCTAAAGGAATGTCGAGCACTTGCAAAGTAACATCTCTCTCAACATGATCTACACGGATAGGTAGCACAACTAAACCCTGGGACTCGCGTTCTTCCTCATCATAAGCTTTTATGGTAATATTCTTACGAGAGTCTATGCAATCCTCATCATAACCTAGCTGAGTGAGCAATTTAGCAGAACAAATGTTAAGACCAGTGCCATTATCAATAAGCACATGACGAACATGTTTGGGACCTATCATAACCTCTATGTGTAAGGGAGCATTATGCAGGTGGTTTAAAGAATGATCATCTTCCTCTGAGAAGGACAAATAATGTGGTGAAGTCAAATGACCCACCATAGATTGGAACCGGTTTAGATCAAGATCCTTGGGGACATTTTCTTCAGCGAGGGCTTTATCCAAAATTTTCCTATTAGTAGGCGAGATTTTTAACAACTCAAAAATAGTAATCTGAGCATTGGTTTGCTGGAGTTGATCTAAGATACTATAACTAGTAATGCTAGATGTGGGAGTCGATTTAGAAGCTTTGTTGGTAGGGCCAGTAGTAGTCTTATCCATCATTTGTTTCAGAGCAACCTTATCTATGCTTTGTCTCAAAGTATCCTTGTCTACAGTTTGCTTCAGAGGATCGGGACCTTTCAAAACAACTCTTCCATGTGATCGAGTGACAACATTTGCACAATCTTGAGTTTGTTTAGATTCAGATGAACAAGATGTGGAATTTCATAAGATGAAAGGAACTCTAGGCTTGGGAGTATCACCACTCCTCTTAAAAGTGATCACATCACAATATTCAACTCCCATAGGTTCAATCATGTTAATAACATTATCGGTAGAAGGGTAAGTGTAATTCACCTTAGCATTGTTGTTCTTAGTTGTGGAAGACTCTCCTTTCTCATGAGGAGGAAAAGGATCCTTAAACACCTAATGATCAGAATTCTTATTATGACCATCCACAACAATATCACCGCTGTCAATCAAATCTTGAACTTTATGTCTCAACTGAAGACAAGCGGATGTCTTATGACCAATATTTTGATGATAGTCACAATAATCATTGTCATTCCACCAATGAGTTCTTGGTTGTGGGTCATAAGTTCACTTTTCCAAAGGAGTGAGAATCTGATTTTGTATGAGATTTTAAAGACTACATCAAGAGGCTCTCCCAAAGAAGTGAAATCACACTTAGGTCGAGGAGCCCAAGGTTTGTTTCTAGAAAATCTTGAACTTCACTGATTATCTATTGTATTCTTTTAGACAGCCTTAGCCACTTGTATGCTAGAAGTAAGATTAAAGATAGGCTTTGAAGGCTTTGCGGTGACATTATCGACCACTCCATCATTTACCACCTCTCTATTCTTGTTTACAGACTTCCCTTTATCCTTGTTTATTGTCTTTATTCAGAGTTAATTCTCCCTTTTTGACCATAAAGGCTTCTATCCTCATAGCTTGTTTAATCATGCTGTCAAATGTGAAAGGACCTTGTAATTGTACTTGATATCCAAAGTCTAGAAGAAGATTGTCTAAAAAGATATCAAGTTTTTCAGATTCAGGCAATTTACAAGGATACTTTGTACAAAGTTGTCTCCACCTTTGGAGAAAAGACAAGAAAGGTTCTCCTTGTCATTGTTTCAAATTACAGAAGTCACGAATGTTGACAAGGTGTTGGATGTTGTGAGAATAATGCTAAAGAAAAAGATTGGTAATCTCGTCAAAAGTTTGAATACCAGGACATAATCGGCAAAACCATTCCATGGCTGGCCCACCCAAGCTGCGGGAGAAGAGTCTCATAAGATACATTTGATCATGCATGAATTCCATGGATAGTGCACCAAACTCTCTTAGATGATCTTGAGGATCAGTTGTACCCATGTACTTGTCATATTTGGGTAACTCTACTCCTCTTGGAAAAGGAGGCATGTGAACATTCTTATCAAAAGGAAAATGACATATATTCTCCAATGTAAATTGTTGTGTGGGCTTATCCTTTTCTTTTGTCAGTTGAGTAATTTGATCTTGCATACTTTGAATCATCTTTTGTAGCTTAGCGGTTTTAGTTTCTTCTTCTTTAGCTACAATATTTTCCATTTGGAAATTCGGGGGTAGTTTGGCTCCTTGCTTAGCCAACTCAAGAAAATACTTTTCCTTATCTTCCAAAAGAATAATTTCCATCATTTTAATGAGACTCTTGTTAGCTTTCGCAACATTTATATCATTCTGAGTAATTACATCATCCTCATTACCAAGAATCTCATATATGCTTTGTGTTTGATCTTGTTGATCATCTTGATTTTGATCATAAGGAGGAGGGCGATAGTTATGTGCTGCTTGTTGATCAGCTTGAGTTTTGTTGCGAGATTAATCATCATTATGAGACTGATTGTGATGAGTCTGATTTTGGTCATGAGAAGATTGACCATGGTATTGATTATAAGTTTGGCTGTATTGGCCTGATTGAAAGTCAAATGGGTTCTTGGTTCCCATCTTGTCAAGATGAATTTGTGCTACAATTAAAGCTTCAGTAAAGTGATGAGAATGATGTCAAAAAGGTGTAGCCAATGTAACTTTTGGTGTGTGAATAGCTTCAGATGAATCACTATCTTCAGTGGGATCAATAGTTTCAATAATAGGTCCTGTCTGAGGAAATGATCTCCCAAAGCCACAAAACAATGAATTGTTTTGAAAATAGGAGTTGTCTTGTTCTTGGAGAGATGAACTAGATTGTGAAAATAAAGGATTAAAGCACTCTTGGAAAACCGAAGGAGATGTTTGAGACAAATTATCTTGTGGAGTGCTTAATGACAAATTTGAAGAACTCTTACAAAGTTTAGACTTCTCAAAAAATTGGAAATGACCTACGTCTTGATTACGAAATTTACTTTGAACTTGATCAGCGTTCTGGATAGGATAAGTCTTACCACTTCGAGTCGTGACAGTCATAGATGAAGATGTAATGAGCAAAGATTCAGGATAAAGCTAGAATTTGTCTCTAAGATAATGAAAAGGAGATAAATGGCTAGAACAGCCAAGATGCAAGATGAACTTGGTATGAAATGTCAAAAAGAGATGGCTAGAACAGCCGAGATAAGACAATCGCAATGTGAGGTACAAAAGGCATAAAGAGATAAGATGAATAGATGAGAGACAACATGAGCCAAAGTGAAGATCGATTGATTCCTAACTCAACACAACCAGTTTCTGATGGTAAACAATAGGGGAGCAAAAAAATAGACCCCAGGCAAAAAGCAGACCAGATAAAAAGTCAAATAGTGAACTGCAAATAGGTCTCTATTTTGGAAAGCTGTGCTACAGGTTCACGTGAGAAAATGCCTCACCGCGTGAGAAAATGAAAGCTTGCGTGAGAGAACATAGAACTTCATGTGAGAAAATACAATCTCGCGTGAGGAAGTGCTCTGAAGCTAAAAGCTCACGCGGGAAATAGGCAAAATCTGACAGTTTTGATGCAATTTTCAAAGTTTGAGTTGAATTTTGAGGTACAGTCTGAATTGATGTCTAACAGAAAATCTAGTTTCCTGACAGGTTGACAAAATTTTTTAATCAACACACTCATTTTAGGATTCCAAGCATTCGTTTAAAGACACAATGGTTTAGATCAAGCACTTGTGAAGCAAGAAGTAGTCATTAACAGACCTATCAAGGACAAAGCAACTTGATAGCATCAAGGGAGTCTTTGTTTGATAATGTATGGACAATGTTTAAGACTCAATAACAAGCACATAGCCTAGTCCTACAAAAAAAAATGGTGAGAAGCCAAAACCTTTGCCCCATTTCTTGAATGCATACGTGCACCTCACACAGCCATGTCACCCCCTAGAGGGCACCCATGTTTTTAGTGTTTCCAAGGACTCAACAGTATACATTCAAAGGTTACCCTTGTAGTAGGGGCCAATGTCACAACCACCTCCAAACGTCTAGGTGTATGCCTATGATGGGAATCTGTGTATGATAAACATACGGAGAGATTCTTCCCCCTCCTTGCGCAAAGATAATGACTCCTTTCGGAGGTGAACCGGGTAGGCCACTAGCTAAGAATGTTTTTTACTAGGCTTTCATTCACAATAACCTTCGGTGCCCCTGATACAGGGTTGAGGCCTCACAGCCACACCAACACCTAAAAATCACACACCCCCGCAAGCAGGGCTTGGAGTGACGCCACTCAGTGTAATAGACAGGACCTTTCCATGATGATCGTCAAAGTCATGAAAAGGAAGTTACCATGGTTTTGGAGTCTTTAGACTCAATAAAACTTTCTTTATTATAGTGAGGTGGAATCACCGGCAATAGGTGTGTACTCACTTGGGTCATTCCCGAAGGTTCAATACCGGCAAGCCCTCTAAAGGTGACACTAGACTTGGTTTAGATTCGGGGGTCTGATTTTCTGATTCTCCCAAAGGGAGAAGAGCATACTTCTCTATCTCGTTTCCTCACCCAAACACATCAAGAAAGTTCATCACCGAGTTAGTTTCACCTCACCAAATCTATACGCTTTTGGGTTTCTGATTCTCTCTCAAGGAGAGAAGAGCATAATTCCCTGACGAATAGAAATGTTAAAGATTCGCTAACTTTCTCCGCTTCCCCAAGAATTCATCATATTAGTAAGATCATTAGAATTCTGGATTCATTCATGGTCATCACCTCCATGTAATGAAGAGCCAAAATTCCTACTCACTATCGAAATTCTCAAGAAATTTTAATGAAGCCCTATTTATACTATGTGAATAAAAGCAGGAAAAAAACACAATGTTTTAGCAATCTTCAACTATTCGTCCTGCAATCAAACCATTAGTACATTTTCAAATTCTTTGACAAGCATCCTGTAGAAACTGTTAATGCTGTAAAATATCAGAGAGATAAAAATCAACAGTTATCAGAAATTATCAGAAATTAAGAGCAGAAAGAACAAGAAAACTGGAAATTGGAAAAAACTGTGATGAAACTTCATGCGAGAAAGTACAAAGCTACGTGAGAAAGTGCAGATCCAATGCGAGATAACTAAAATCTCGTGTGAGGAAGTACTCCAGTACATGTGAGAAAGTGCAAAGCCTGGGGCGAGACAGTGAAATCTCACGCGAAAGAGTGCTACAGGAGAAAAACTTCACGCGGGATGCTCTGGATTCTCATGTGAAGATCCGTACATAGATAGTACAGATGCACGACAGAGAAGATTTTACTTCCCAAAAAAGATAAAAAAATGAGGCCAGAAATTAGATTTTCTACCCCCACGGTGGGCACCAAAATGTGTGTTCTTGAATGTGGGCCTCTAAATCAGGCACAAACACAACATAGTCATTATTCTCATGATCAAATTACAAGAGAGAGTATGAATTACTCAATCTAAAATTCATGGAGAAGCGACCTATTGCCTCCTATGCAGGCAGGGTGTTTAATTGCTCTTAGATTGAAGAGCCAACAACCATAAGACTGCTACTACAATGGAGGATTTGAAAGCAAAGCCATAAAGATGATATGCAAGCTAAAATCAAACTAAAATGTATGCAATTAATCTAAATTTCTTGAAAGGAAATATGAAGTGCAGTTTTTTTTTTAGATTTTGAAATAAAGATGATACTAGACTAAGAACAAGTAATCAAATTTAATCTAATATGAGATGCAATTATACTAAAATGATAGACTAAATATGCAACAAAAAAGCTTTGAATAAGATGAGATAAAAAAATTCTATAGTTCAATTACTCTCCAAATTGCCTTCTTTTGAATGAGAAGAAGAGGCTCATTAAATAGAAAAGCTCGGGAGAGGAATGAAGAGTTTCTTGATTTGTAACTCGTGACTCTTCATTTCCACATTGAGACAAAAATGCAAGAATTACTTAATAAAAAGAATGGAAAATGCCACATAGGTGACCTTTCGAATATCTTGAATTATCAATTCAAAAAAGTGTGTCCATTTGAATATCAAGTAATTATTAATTCCTTTTTATGGGTAATTAGCTAAAGAGGGTAGATTTTAATTTAATTAGAAAGCACTTAGGACTTTATAATTAAATTAATTTATCATAGGGGTAATTTAGCCAATTAAGTCTAAGACTTTAGGAATTAATTTAGCGTTTGATTATTGCAATTTATGGTCTTTGCAATTGACATCAAGTCAAATTAAGTCAGGTAGGAGAGAAAATTGCCTAGTGAGATAGGACTTTGATGACATAGAAAATTGAAGAAATGCACCAAAATTGATTGAATTTTTTTAGGTTCCAATTTTGGGGTATTACACATAGATCTCTTCACACTTGAAGTGGTTCTCCATTCCCTCAATCCACTACATCACTAATTTTAGTGTCCATTATGCTAGTGAGTAAGTGGACACCTTCAAGGGCTTTACCAGTGATGGCTGTAATTGCCTTCAAAAATTGTTCATCTTGTGTTGGAGGATCAGGTGTAGGAGCTTCATCATATATGGTCTTTTATTTTTCCTTGACCTCCTACTCCTCCATCTTGCATTGACCTTCTCTACTTTAGCTTGGACATCATCCAAGATTTGCTCCAACTGGGCCAACCTTTCCCTTAAAAGTCTATTGTCTTCCTCCTGATCTTCCACCTTCTTTGCTAACTCTGCATTAGTCACCATCTTCTTCTTCTGAGATGACCCTACTAATTCTTCTAGAGGTTGAAAAATTCACCCTATCAAGCTATTTACTTCCCATGTCTTGAATAGCTTTGATACCAATCTGATGGGGAGATTGGGATAGACTAGCGTAGTTTATGATCTCTGATCTCTTCCTTAGATTACTAGGTGTTCTTCTCACACCCTGTGGTCTCTATGAGTTTCTTTTCTTGTGGAATCCCTTGACCTTTCCCAATCTTACCACCAAGAACAAATACTTCAACTCCTAGACTCTCCTTAGCTTAGCTTTGCTTCACTCCCTTATGCATGCTTATAAGGGCACACTATCACCAATACCTTCTCAAGTCCTAGCAATGATGGAGATAACTCCTAAGGATTTTTTACAACCTTCCATGTGACCACATTATCTAGGGAAATCCATCTTCTTATGTGATTTCATCATTTACCCCCAAAACAGGGCTACAAAGAATGAGCCCCAATTAGGCATCCATTTCGGTTTTCTAGGGATATCACCTTCAAACTTTTCCAAATCTTCCCTAGCTTCCCAAAGATACTCCTAATCATATTCCAAGGTCTCAATTATTTTCTAGGTTTTAGGACCCCAAGTATCCGTACAATGCTGTAATCTAGTATGAGGGTTTTTAGGTGCTCTTTGGCTTCACAGGGTCACAGGATTTGTTTGATAGCTTCACCACCTTGTCTAGACTATTATAAGCTCCTCCTTCTCACCAAAGAAACTTCATTAACACTTCTTCAAATTCTCAAAAGGATTATTCTTTCAATGCCCATCCTTGCCTTCTAGAACCTCTGCAAACTCGACCCTACCTACCCGGGCATAGTCCAGGCTCGTCTAGGGCTTGGTCTCAAAATTTCTTGCAAAAACTTTCTAGGGCCCTACTTCATCTAATAAAAATTACAGGTTCTATACTACCATATCCCATGGTTCCATGGAGTTTCCATAGTGGAGATAGGAGCTATAGGCCCATCTTCACAAACCAGCCAAAACTGGATAGTGAAATCGTAGATTCAAACTAATTACAAAGAACTCAGAAACCTACAAAGAAAACCTAAAATAACAAATTGAATTGAAAACTTATAAACAAAGGGAGATATATAGCACAAGAATAATCAAATTCTATTCATTAACTTTGATTCTTCATTCCATTTTTGTAGACTAGCACACCAAACATAGTCACAGTCTAATTCTTTCTTCTCACCGCCATAAAAAATGATAACCAACCCTTAGTTTAGGGTTTTTCCAAGAATTTATGGTCTTACCATCGAGGTATGAGGTAGGTTAGTTCTTTTAGCCACCTGGTTAGGGTTATAACCCTTTAGGAGAAAATTTGCTAAGCAACTTTGAAAAGCTAGTATGCAACTTTTGAGCAACTTTTGTTGCTTGAGCAATTTTTTCTCTCCTTAAACTTCTAGACCTCAAATAGGCCAACTCTAATGCACACATGTTCCAAATAAGCTCAAATCCTTTTTTTTAGAATTTTATCTCTCCTAGGACTAGGTGACATCAAGATGACATCATCCATTGAGTCCCTGAGCAATTAAATAACAAAGCTAAACTGTGATCTCCTAGGATCCAAACTAGGATCTCAAACACATACACTGAGCTCTGAGCTCTTATTATAATTACATGGATTCTTCAAGAATAATTTTCACAACAAAATGGAAATAGTGGGAGCCCTTAGAAGGGGGCTCCTACACCAACCCAAGTGGGGAACAAGAAAAGGCAACTACTCCACCCCACTATAATCAAAATCTTCTTTCAATCCAAAGAGAGAAGACATGGCTAGTTCCTTGTAGGGATAAAGGTCTAAATTTCTCTTGTGGAACTATGAGGGATGGTCATGAACAAAGGCCCTAACTAAATAATTTAGGACTTAGAATCTATCCTCTTTTAGCCATGTGGTTTCCTTTGTGCAAGAATTGATACAAGTGGATTACCTGGATCACCCCAAGACACTCACCATATGTACTCCCATGGATGAAAATCCATGAAAAAGATAACATTACTTTGTGTGAGGTGAAAGAGTACCAAGTTGTGGGAAAAGGTTGCAACACTACCCACTTGACCTTACATAGATTGCTTGATGTGTCTTCTTATGCTAAGACTTGTGTAAACATTTTTTGAGCATACCCTTGATACACTTGCTATATCTGACACCTTACTAAGACTTCACATAGGCTTGTATCTACAAGGTTTCTTTGTCCCTTGTAGGATTTTGTTAATACTATTTTTTTCTCACTACATGATTTCAAAACAAACCCTATCTAGGGAATGCTTCAAACTTATCAATCACCTTGTAAATTTTTGAACTTAAACTCTTGGACTAAGATTAAACATTGTCATTATTGATTCTCCATTTCTATCCTTAACTCATCTTGTTATTTGGTACATTCCATCATGTTAGGAATTTTCATTAGCTATAAAATATTACTTTGGTCTCTTGACTGCATACTTTGCTACTAAAATGTTTACTTTTCCACCATCTCTTTGATCAAATCTCTTGGATGATCTATCTAACCTCTTAATTGTTCACAAGTGTTGTACACAGGTTTCTCTCTTCATCTTGGACACTTTGTGGCAAGTTAACTTTTCTCTATCTCTCTTACACTTTATATTTTGGACAAGTGAACATCTTTACTTACCTAGCTTGAACATCAAGTCATAATAAGTCATCCTATTTGGATTAGACAATATTATTTCATGTTGGTCAAAACTAGATCATAGATCCATGAAGGAAAATAACCTAAAGCTATCTTTGAAAACTAAACTAAAGAAGTTCCCATACCTTGGGGTTTCAAATCCTTTGCTAACATCTATAGTAATTCTACTCAATCCTCTCCTAGGTTGGAATATAGTGTTTCTTACATTCAAACCATGGATGAATGAAGTAAGAGGATTAAAGAATTCCTAAAATAACTTGGTGATAAACACTTTGGACAAGAAAATGAAGAATGTCCTAATTCTAGACATGGTTCTCAACAAGGCTCTCAACACACTAGACATGGATCGTGTGGCTCACAAAGTGGTGATTTAGACAATGAAATCATTGAGGAAGATATCTTATAGTTTCAGCAAGACAAACTCTTACCAAAGCTCATGAAGTTGACTCTAAGACAAAATAAATATCAATGCTTCTTTCACTTAGCCTAGCAAGGAGTTAAGCTACCCCATAACTATGATGTTGATAATCTAATAAAAAAGAAGAACCATATGGACTAGAAATAATGAGAAAACATACGGAAGACATGATGAAGCATATGAAACACTTAGAAAAAGAGAAAGATCAACCAAACACATCCTTCATTCTTGAGGCTATTTGTTCATTTACTTTTGACAAATATCTACACGTGCCACTTTTTGTTAAAGAAAGGTTGAGTTTCCTAAATATGAGAAATATGATGGTAGAAAAGATCCTCATGATCACATTAGGGAATTTTACACACTTAGCATGGAGTTCTTACATGAACCTACAAATTTTATCTCATGAGACTCTTTCTGAGGATTCTTAGTGCTCAAGCAATGAAGTGGTTCACCAAACTATCTCCTCCTCTCAAATCATTTGACCATATAGTGCAATGATTTATTCAACAATATTCCTACAACATTCAACATGCTATCACCATGCTTCATCTTTGCAACATAAAACAATGTCAAGGTGAGTCTTTTGTGACTTTACTTCAAATATGGAAAAATTTATATTCATGCTATCCCTCCCAGATTCTTGAGATGGAAAAGATTGACATATTCATCAACTCTCTAATTCCTCAGATGAATTATGCATTACAAATGAAAAATCATGCTTCATTAGATAAACTGGTAAAGACATCTATTTTCATAGAGTATTTCCTTTTTCATAAGGGCAATATCATTATGCAATATAAATCCTCTTCTAACAACCAGTATAACAAATAAAAAAGAAAATTTTGGAACAAAACTAAGGATGTCTTCAATGATGGATCGTGGCTTCATCTTCATAATCTTCCACTACTAAAGAGCCAGTGTTTAATATCTCTATTATTGTGAAGGATAAAAATGATAATCATTGGGATCCTAAGCCTAAAATAAATTTCACTCCTCTCAGAGAATCACTTGAGAATGCTTTGAAGACTCTCCTCACTAGCCAAATTGTTACTTTGCCTGATAATTCAAGACCTTACGATCCTGAAATCAAGCCTCAATGGCGGAATGACTACCACTATTGTTATTATCATCACAATAAATGCCTTAAAACCAAGGAATGCATGAAACTCAAGGATCTCATTCAACGTCTAATTGATAATGAAATTATTGTGGTTGACTTGTCAAAAGAAAATAATGATCATAAAGCTTTCAAGGAGCCATATCCTAAATTTGAAAAGGCACAATCTTCTAAGGAAAAGGATAATAAGGTCATCTATACCTATTCTAAAAATGATAATTTGATCAACATGATTAAATCGTCTAATAATGTTAAAGAAAAATATAAAATTGAATCATCTAACATAGTGACCAGCTCTCAAGATCCATCAAAAGAAGCTTCATCTTCGTCTCCTACTACTAAGAAGATTTAGCCTCAACCAACCACCCTATCGACTGTATAGGATCTTAATCCAGTTAAGAAAACTTAATACACTACAACTTAGATCTCAATACTTGATCTAATTAACATCTCTCCTACTCATAAGAAGATTCTTAATTAAGCCTTTCTTGCAGAAAACATTCCTAAGGACCTAGATATCAACAAGTTCCAATCCATGGTTTTACACCTTGCTTCACCTCCTTCTCTCACTTTCTCAAAAAAATTTGACACCTTTGTCAGTCATCCTCATAATCAAACCCTCCACATTGAAGTCTCAATTCAATAGTTTAGAGTGAAGCACATTTTAATAGATAGAGGCATGGGTTTGAACATCTGTAATTTTAAAATGGTTAAGGCTCTTAGTTTCTTAGAACATGTTGTTGATCTTAGGCAAAAAATAATTATCAAAGCTTATGATAAAGTCCTAGATATTCCTTTGTCTTATAACATAATATTGTGTCACCTTTGGATCCATGTTATGCAAGTAGTTCTTTCAACATACCATTGTTACATAAAATTCCCTCATAGAGGAATTGAGATAACTAATCCTAAACACTCAACATACACTCCTAATAGTCCTAAATAATCAAATCAAATGGTTCCTCACAACAAATAAGGATCACCTCCTAAATTAGAATCTCTATTAGATCATAGAAAAATAATACTTGTCATACCTACTGGCATGGGAACCTATCGAGTGGATACTTTTCTCAGTTGTTCAAAATATTACAATAAATCATCCCCCTGGACTTCAACACCTATTATTCATAAAGGTACTAGGATGATCAAAGCTACAATTACCATAGAACTAGAAAGGAATGAAAATGAGCTACCTCACTCTTCATGAACAAAGAGTCTAAACTAAAGGATAAACATGCTGAGATCTCACCTAAAAAATATGGTACGGGCTATCATCTTATGAAAAAGATGGGACATGATAGAAAATGTCCTCTTGGAAAAGGAAAAGGTCTTCTTGAACCTATACATACTGAATTTAGAGATCCTAAGGACAAATCTAGTGTTGGTTATCATGAACACAAGCTTAGAAAACCTAGCAACATCACTAATGCATATGATGACTCAGATGATGATGAAGAAGTAAAAATCTAGCCTATTACTTATGAAAGGCTCCTACACATTTAGAATTATAATCTAGATTATCAAGGATATCCTTATTTACCTACTCAGGTACCTCAAGAACATGACCCTAGTCCTACTCAGGAAGATATCATCCACATTACTACTTCTACTACTGAACATACTACTAATCCTGATTGGGGGAAACTAGATGATGTCTCCCACATCTTGGCTATGCCTTAGGGTATGCCTATTCTAAACTACTCGGCTACTCTTGCTATTGAGAAAGCTCCTACTACTGAGAATACACACCATGTGACAGATGGAAGTGATGAATAAAACTTGCCTCCTACAAATTCTCTAACTCACTAAATCAGATAGTACCACAACAAGGAAATGGACTCAAATGAATATGAATGGGATTCCATATGAGATGCTACTATGGAAATCCTAGTTGGTGTTATACATAGATACACTCCTCATAGCAACTTTGAAAGAGTTGAAAGTTCTAATTGTCAAGATAAAACTAATGATGATGATCCTTTCCACCCTTCTATGGAAATCATTCCTCTAGCTCATAGGCCATATACTCAAAGAATCACTTCAACTGCTCTAGCAAATCATGGGTACATAACACCCCATCTTGTCACAACTTTGTGAAATATAGATAGATCTAGAAATGAAATGGTTCCTATTCACGCACTTATGCCATTTAAAGAGGGACCTAGATCTTAGAATCGATCATCTTGGTTAAACTCACATAATACTCCTCTAAACTCATCTGACTCTTCTAGGACAACTCACAATCCACAATGTTCAATGGAAGATAACTTTCTTGATCTATCTAATTCATTCATGAATGATGAGGATGATGTCGGTATCTTTGCACTTGAACCCATTGACCCCTCTCCTCTCTTCCTCCCTAAATTAATTGTCTCACCCAATTCTTATCCATCCCTCCATCTAGACCAGCCATATCAACCTCCTTCATCCATAATTCCCGAGTCTTCTGGAAGTAATTTGGATGTGTAACATAAAAATCAAAATCCACTTATATCCCGAGGTCAGTATGTCCCATCTGATCGACATGTGACTAAAAAGAAAAAAGAAAAATTCAAAACACCACAAAGGTCCTTCAAGAGAAAAATAAAATCAAAGAAAAATGGATCTCTAAATCCATCTTTAAAGAATTATGCAATCAAAAGTTATGTTCATTCCCAAGATAAAATCCTTCGCTATAAAAGAAAAATAAAAATTTCCATTCGAGCTTCCAAATTCTCATAACTCACTCCATTCCACCATCCTTTCCTCTCATAATTCATATTCTTCACTTCAGCTTATCTCTCTCAAAAGTGCATATCAGTCTCTCATTTCTAATGACATGAGTAAGATAAATCTAGAACATACTCTCCCTAAGCATTTAGAACATGGGAAATCTGACAAAGAGTTAAGAGGTGTCCATGAGGATATTTGTGGGTATCAACTAAATGATCTTTCCTTGACTATGGACCTCTCAATAGTTGGGCACTACTAGTTGGATTCTTCTATAATTTCTACAACATCTGGTTCTAATTCTAAAACTTCCTAGTTGGCTACTACTACAAACAACAGTGTTCTCAAATTGGCTCTCAATGCTCTTCCTCTAAAATGATTCTGCAACTAATATTTTTGTCCTCTACAAAAATCTATGATCCTGAAAAATCTCTAAAAAGCATATAAAGTCTTGAAAATATCCTAAAAATTGTAAAATGTCCTAAAAAAAATACAAAAAAAAATATGAATATCAAAAATCCAAAAAAATAATAAAAGTGAAAAATCATCCCAAGTGGTAAAACCTTGCAATCAGCACTCCATTTATCAATACGTAGTTAAGCTCTAGTCTCCTCACTCATCATTTCCTTGTGCTGTCTTGGGCTAGAACTTGTCTTATTCTTTTATTCAGTTCTCATCTTTCATCTGGGGGCAATCGTATGCTTATTTGAGTTGACAATGCTTTACCTCTTGTTCGACCTCTTGCACTTAACTTGAGTCATTTTTATAGTCCTTCCCATTGGACACTTTCCTATTGACATTACTTGGTGTTTCTCAACACCTCAATCCTTCACTATTTATTAACACTACCAATCTAGACATTACTATGTTTCTCAGCACATATCAGATCTTGCACTATCTTTCACTGCATACTTGCACTTTGACACTAACAAAAAGATGTTTTCTTAATACCCAACATGCATTACATCCTAGAAAATGGAAAATGATTGAGATATGTTGAACTATTTTCTTGTGTGTTGTCTATTATCATTGAATTTTTATCTTTCTATGTCTTCTAAGGTTTCTTGACAATGTCTACTTGACTAGAGATTCATGACTGGGGACATAATGTCTTTTTCTTCAAATTATGCCTGTGGTATGATTTTAATGATCCTATTTTGTCTAATAAAATGGGTGTCTTTGATAAGATCCTCCATCATGATTGGATTTCCACACATAACTCGACCCTCTTTATTCAGACACTTAGGCGAGGTTAGAATTATCTCCTTGACTATTGCTTGTGCTATCTTAAAACATTAACTTAGAAAGCATTTTCAAGTCATCTTGAAACCTATGTCTCGATGATTAGGTGTGTTTCCTACATCTTATTTGATACAGTCTTATTCATATCTTCATGGTTTTTCTCTCACCAGTGACAATTGTACTGACCCTCGATGTCCAAAATGCTCAAATGATGAAAACTAAATGTCTATTGGATCGGTGACTTGACTACTCTAGAAGTCTTAATCTAAACTGTTAGGATTCATTTCATTCTAGGGTTGTATTTATCTTTTCATTTATGGTTCTCTTGAGCTATGTTTTCATTTTGCTTCTTCCTTTCTCTCTATTCAGGTATTTAACTAAAAACCCTTATCTTTGATCCTATCTTTTAGGATCAAAATCACAATTTCAAATCTCCTAACGTAGTTGATTACTAGTGCTATCATTTCTTCTTGTTTCCACTTTATTTTATGGATATCTGAGGCTACTCTTCACCCCTTTACACCTCATTTCAATTTTGATCCTAATGGGTCATGACAATATAGAAAATATTTTTCATCAATCAAATCTTCTAATCTGCAAATCTAGTAATCAAACCAAATCTTAAATTAATCAAGTCAATTGGGACTAAACATCATTGCTCAGGGCATCTCAAATTCATCACTTCATATCAAGCTCAGATTCTCCACATCTCCTTCTTGAAAGAGTTTTCTCATCACTTCATTATGAGTTCACTCTAACATGAAACTTTTCGATCTCTTGGAGCATATCAAGTTCATCAGGACCCATATCAATCTGTTATTATCTCTTAGATGATTATATATCTCAATCTACTTTGATAGATATTTAGTCTCATCATTTCATATCAGGTCAGATACTCTCATCCTTCTTATTGGTCTTTTTTCAATCAGGTTTGGAGTCTAATCTGTATAAACTACCTTAACATCGTCATTCTTTGACTCAATGTGTTTATACGTTTCTCACACATTATTCAAAGAGGGGAAAATGTAATCACCTAAAATTGGTCTACTAGAACTTGAGCCCCCCCTTTCGATCAAATCGTCTCTTTAGACATAATTGTGCAGAGTAACTCTTAAAATCCCATTTTCATATTTAAATAAAAAATCTTATATCAAGCATATACTATGGTCTAATTTAAAGAGATTTCATATTTATTTAATTTCTAAAACCTTACTTTTAATATAAAGTTCCTACTCTTTTATTAAAACAACACATTCACCTATGTGCACCCACTTAATCTTAATTAATTAGCAATTAAAAGGGTTTTTTGCCTCCAATTTCTATTTTGTCTTATTCTACATAACATTTCCCTTTTGCCTCTTAATCCTCACCACTCATTTCTACCTAACCTTACATATCTGTGTATGTCCTTTTGCCTCTTCATCATAGCCACTCATTGTTTTTCCGCTTAATCTCCACCCTTCATTCTTGAGGCAATTGCTTTAAAAGGAAGCTCTTCCCTTGCTCAAGGACCGTCCCAATGCCCAATCTTAGAATCATGTAATCTTGCATCTTGCAATCTAACTTTCTTGAAATCTTGTCATTTTAATTCTTAGTGTAGCTTCATTCTTAGCTTGATATTGCATTGTTAATCTAGTTTCTTTTCTTGCATTGTTGCATAGATTTAGTTCTTGCATTCTCATTTTAGAATACTAATTGTTTGCATTCATTTAGCTTAGTCTATCATTCTCAGCTTCCATTCTTGCATCTTAGCTTCATTCTTAGATTTGAATCTTACATTTGGGAGTATTCAAGTTACTAATCTTCTATGCCAATTTGATGAGCATCATGAGAAGGATTTGACTAACTTCAACTAGGAAGCTATGAGCTTCTTCTTGAGATATCCCATTTCATGGATCTCTCTCAAGTGTAATGGTTCATAGAAGTGTTTCACACTTTTGATCAGATATGATAAAGCACTTTTGGCACAAAGATGGTATCCGCAAGCAACACCCAATCCAAGAGAAATAGGTCACAACTTCTATAAGGTGAACAAAGGGATGAATGCAAAGAGATTTCATGCAAGGAGTGAAAAAGGGGTCCTTTTTAGGGATATTGAAAAAATATCATGAACAATAAGGGAAGAATCGACACCTTCCCATTTTCTAGGTAAAGAGATTCTTGAAGAAGGATGATTAACTTTTAGTTTCTAAGGTAAGGGATTTTTTTACCATGGAAACCCAATCGCAAAAAATAAAGAGTTTATAATTAAGGATGCACATCTCTTTTATAGAAGAGAAATCTTAATGTAAACCAACATGTTTATGTAAGATTGGATATCACATAATAGACAAATGTCACTTCACCAAGGTAAAATTGGATTCTTGGAGCGGATGGGAGGGATTGATATACTACCCTTGTCCCCCAAGTGTGTAGAAAGGGATAAAGAGAAAGAAGACCTATTATGTTACTCACAAATTATGTTCACACCATGCATGATAATGAGCCCCCTAAGGATAGTCTAACAATTTCACATAGTGTGGAGAAACATAATAGGGACTTTAATGTTATTTAATGTTATTCAAAGAAATCAGTATTGAAAAATAGCTCATTGTGACATGTGATGTGAATGATATCATTATCAACAAGTTGCTGAACTTTTTAATGAAAGGTTGGACATTCATTAGAGGAGAATAGTCATTATATCAATGATACATGTAGAAAGTAATATTCATAAGAACTTGAGTGTGATTCTTTTTTTCTTTACGTTGAGTAATCACCATAGCATGAAGAATGTTCTAGGTAAAATTATTTCTTGATTAAAGGTAGATATAGAAGAAGTGTTAGGTAATAAATGAGAGGATATTCACAAAGGAGGAGAATCAAAACCAATTTTTTATTCTCAATTCTTTTTTGGGAACATCCTAGAACATATTTGAGATTAAGATTTGAATTGTCTTGATAGTTAGGTTGAACCAATGACACTTTAGGTCCCTTGATAGATCCCATGTTGAAGTAGAAAGTTCTTATTTACCCACAAAAGATGGTGTACAAAGTATAATAATCACCAATCATCATATAAAAGGACAATAATAGGAGAAGAAGTATCTTTAGCACATGTGTTTTGTTTAAATAATGTAGGGATAGAAGGATAATCAAACTCAGTTTGTAAGAAATTATTAGGTATGTCATCAGAAACAAGTTCTTACATCATGTTTTTGTATATAAAATTGACTTTGTGATGGACCATTAAAGGGAAAACATGCATATTATGTAACCATGGCTTCCTAAAGATAATATCATAGCTAAGAGTAATAGGCATTACATGAATAGGTGTGGGTAAAATAACATGACCTACCTTAATAGGAAAAGTGATAACACCCAAGGACTGTTTAGAAACATTGTCAAGCCAAGGATAGGAATAGACTCATTTTTTATTAATGAATTATCCACCTTTATCTCATTTAACAAGTCAATGGTACAAACATTAAGTCTAGAGCCATTATCAATTAAAGTTATTTGAATAAAATTACCACTGATAATGACAAAAACCATGAGAGAATCATGTTGATCTTAGATTTATTTAGAGGGAAAGTCATCTTGAGAAAATAGAATAGGAGCATTTTTATTAACTTAACATTCATGCATTCCAAGATGGAGGTGATATTATCCTACCTAGGAGGTGGGATAGTCACATTTCACAATGCTTTTTGTAATCCTTCATGATAAGTAGGTCAGTTTTGAATAATCTCCTAAAGAGATATCTTTGCAGGAATATCATTAAGTTTTTCTACTGAATAATTCTCCTTTCCAATATTTTAAGAGAGATAGGATGGAGGGGGAAGCACTAGTTGAGAAGAAGGAAGAAGGGGAGAAACCACTAAACTTGTACATTTTCTATTGTTTCATGTGTTAGAAGTGTGAGAACGCCATGATAATTTAGTTGTTGAGCACCTTTTACCATAATGATTGGATTATTTTTGTCCGAGGTAGAAATTATTTTGACAAAGATGGTCAACAAACTTAGGATTTTCACTACCCAAAACATTGACAACATTGACCTTATCAAGCTCATTACTACTCATGAATTTATCACTAGAAAGGAGATCATCATGGAAATTAGTCATGATAATATTCTCTTCTTGCAAGGTGGCTTTATGAGTAAGACAATCTTTAGAATAGGGACTAGGGATTTCTATAAATGCTTCATCTCTAAGAGGGATGCCATTTAAAAATGGTAAGGAGATGTTAAGAAATTTTTTTATAATGTCCCCCTCTTTCTCTAAAATATCTTCATAAAAGGGGTATGTATTAGGAGAAGGAGAAGATCAAGCATGGATACGCCATTTTTAGAGGAAGTAGAAGAAATGTCTTGACCATTATATCATCTTCTTTTACCAAGGTTTTTTCACGAGGAAGAGAATAATCCGTGTCATTGTCCAAGGGTTCATCCAAAATAGGAGAATCATTAAGGGAAGGAATATCTCTATGAATGAAGCACACTTTAGGAGAGGAATAATCATGACTCACTAAAGCTTGATCTATGAAAGTGAAGGAATGGGAAAGAAAGTAGGGTAAGATATCCTTTTATTGTACCAAAATGTCTCCATGGGGGAGATACATCTTAGGAGAAGGATTAACATAATCTTGCAAAATCCCATCCTTAGGAGTGAGATTCTTTGAAGAAATGTGAATAGACTCTTCTTGTGCTAAAATGTTCTCATGGGTGGGTTTGGTTTTGGGAGGGAGAATACTGTGATTAAAAGGATGAAATTAAGAACTAAGATGTCATCATATGCATGAAAGGAAGCAAAATTCTTGAAATAAACTTGAAAATAAACTAGTAAGTCATGATAACAACCCCATTCATAGAATGAAAGTGAAAATATATACAATAATGTATGGAATGAAATATTTTTTATATTTTTTATTATTTTAGAACATGTACACATAAAAATAAAATGTAGGGATGCAATGGATCTATGTAATAATGTAATGCATTAAAAGAGGATATAAATACATAAATTGTAGCAAAGTTATGATGCAAATATTAATTTATACAATACATACAAATTAGCTCTAGACACTAAATCAAAACTATGTAAGAAGAGTTAGGTTCACCAAAATGTATAATATAAAATGGTAATCAATGCTAAGATGTAGATTAGTTTCCAATTCCTACATACAATGGGATACAAATGCACCACAAAGTGAATCTGATTAGCACAACCAAGAGAGTAAGGGTGCCAAAGAGAGATCTAGACAATGTAGGGTTTTGATTCCAAATAGAAATGGAAATGAAATAAAATATAAATGATAGATATTGTCTATAAAATTAAGTGCAAGGGTAAATGATTAAGAACAAGTGGACTTAGAAATAAGATGGAGGAAACTATACTTTGAACTTGATTTTCCTGGCTCTCAAAGTGTGGGATCTTGTTGAAATTGTAGATCTAGAAAGTAGGGACTTGTACGTTCACGCACTTGACATTTCAGTGAAAAATGGTAGGGACAAGTCCAATTTTTGGGAACAAGTCATGACTTATTCTAGGTTTTATCGCCATATAAAATTTTTTAGCTCTGTGATAATGTTTCAAAATAGTCTGAGATTATTGACCTAGTGGTATTAATCTTCAAAGTGTAAACCCTAAGTTTTGTCTGAAGCCCTAACTAGGTCATGTTATGTTTCCACGTTACCTTTTTGAGTCACTAATCTTTTTATAAAACATGTGCTAATATCTTGACTCACTTTTTTCATTGTTTTATGTGTCGAAGTGGTTAGGCTTTTGAACCATCAACCCTTTCATTTAATTAAATTTGCCAAGGCCTAAGTTTTAGACTAATTTTTCATAAAGGAAAGCTTTTCAAATTGTGCGGTTGTTGTTTCACCGCAAGACTATTCTTTGTCAGATTCCTTGACATGTGAAATGGCGACCACGTGCGACCTGTCCTTGCAGGCCCATTTGATTTTGTGATGCGCTAGCCTTTAACGAGTGAATCTAATCCATAACTATCGTTATACCATTGGACCAAGATGCATGTCCTTTATGCATCACGGTGTAACAACAACCATTAGATTACCTTTTGATGAATAAAGTCAGCGATGGGTCCTGAGACTATTAGGTCATGTTCTTGTGGCT
The DNA here is from genome assembly GCA_027943335.1 of Chamaecyparis obtusa. NCBI lineage: Eukaryota > Viridiplantae > Streptophyta > Pinopsida > Cupressales > Cupressaceae > Chamaecyparis > Chamaecyparis obtusa. The sequence goes on from BSBK01000128.1 coordinate 71,717, forward strand.
AATTTTTATTGGTTGTCAGTAGTATTGAGGTGGTGGTTGTCACTTTCTTTTGAAATTGCTTTTGAAGATGACAGGTCTTCCACTTGTCATTTTTCTGTGACATGTTGTTTTCTGATTCGATTTTCAGTTGGATGATGTGTCACCATGGGACCTAACTAGTATGAGGATTAAAGTGTGGCAAGATCTTACAACTATCGTTATACCATTAAGAAGAGATGTGTGTCTTTTATGCATCGCGGTATAGCGATGACCGTCGATCTTGCCCAGGGATATGAAGTGTTCAGTGGGTCCTCGATTGTCAGAACTTTTAATGATGTGTTTCTTTTTTATTGGCCCATGGTGCTAATGACGAGTTTTGATTGCTAGGTGTTTCTGGCACCACAAATGATGTGGGATTTTTTAGCTTGTTGGTTTTTCCAAGGTGTTTTCTCCCGATTTGTTGAGGGTTTTTAAAGTGTTCAGTGGGGATGAGGTTTTATTAAATTATGGTGATCATCTTATCAAAGTGCATCTATGATGGTTGTTATATTTGGGGTTGGTATCTCTGACAGGTTTTGGGTTGTGCTTTAGCGACATGATGATACCTGTCTGTTCTAGGCAAAACAAAGATTATTATTAAAGTCTTTCCACTTGGCATTTTGAAATCTTCTCATTGGTCAAGAATTGACTTAAGGAAAGGTAAACAGGGCTTTACTATTCGACTTGCTGACCTTCTGATGCACCGAAGTGGAGATTTATCAATGGTCAAATTTCAAAATGTTTCTTAGTGACATTTTTCACATCCTATGAATACGGAGGCCACCAATTTTTCAATAATGGCAAATTTATTGTGCTACGTGAGAATGAATTGCAAGTAGTTGGCTACGCTATACAACACAAATCAACCATTTTTACTCATTACTATTTTCATAAGCTCTATGGTGACTGGATTTCTCTCTCTGAGTGATTTCAAGAGAAGAATTTAAAAAGAATTGCTTGAAGTTTGTGAAGAATTTGTAAAGAATTTGTGTTGCCGATTAGTATTTTAGGGTTTTCCTTGAAGGTCTCATATTCAAGTGCCTGGCCCTAGTTTCAAGATGTCACCCAAGAGGAAATTGTCTTGTCAAATAGGGTATATCAAGAGAGGGATTTTTGAGGATTTAATGCAATTACTTCCACATTCAGACAATGGGGCAGCTAGGATGAAAGAACTAGTTCCAAGAAACCCTAGAGATTCAGTTGGAGATGGTCTCCATGATAGGGGAAATTGGATGAGAAATGCCAAGGTGGGTGACAAGCATAACATACTTATTTTTTTCAAGTCATCTTATTCATAAAGGAATGCTTGTGCCCCTTTAAGTAATATATGGAAATTTGATATTGGCAAGTTGGTTGTCCCTGGTGTTTTTATGGAAGCCGAGTTATTAATTCAGATAGCTAAGTGCTATGATCATATGACAAAGTGTGTCAAGGATATAAATGGTAGAGACCTAATCAGCATCACAGAGGATGAGATTAGGGAAGTATTTTCATTAAATGACCCATCTATGGGGTTAGAGAAGATAGATTTTACAGAGTTTATTGAAATCTATGAAGCACAGAAAGATTATCTAAGGGCAGGCCCTTTGAGGAAATTTTTTGATCAAATTGGAACAATGTGTACTGTCAGTGCAAGCACACTAGAGCCCTTTAGATTAGACTTATTTAGTAGAAGAGCACAAGAAGTTTATAAATCTTTGACTTTGATTCTAGGGCATGACGAGGCAACTCATATGCCAATACCATACATGTTCATGATGGCACAATCACTGCACCCCCAATTAGCCCTTATTTTTGACTTTGCATCTCATTTAGCTGATCTAATCCATGAAGGGTTGACAGGAATAAAAAATATGAAGGTATCTAGAACTTTTGGGTGGTACTCAATGCTCATGCACATGTTTTTGTACAAGGGTGATGGATATTTTGGTACAACAATAAATATTGTGAAAGAAAGGAATGGAGAAATTCTTCCAGTGCAGTTGTGGACAACAGCTCTGTCATGCGACAGAATTGATGCAAGCTATATTATTTTTGACAAAGATTTTGCCTCTAGACTTAGAACTCTTTTACATTTTGACAATCCAAGTATTCCAAGAGAGTTGTTGAGGCTAATTAGGCCAAAGGAGTTTTGCCAAGATATTACTATTGTGCACAACTTTGGGGATATTATTTTATATCTAGTTTCCACAGTTTTCAAAGTGTATGGTTGCAAGGTAGCACCTTATATTTTACCTTATCAAGTCCCATTGAAGTTGGGATATGCAGAAATTCTAAGGCAATTTGGAGATTTCCAAGAGTCCACTCTCACTGGTAAAGGAAGGGGAACTTTTTTCCCAAACATAACCATAGCACATCAATATGTGATTACAAAGGGAGGATGGGTACATTTGAGTAAGGTTTTGCAGCCTTACAGAATGTCTAGAGTAGTGATCAGATGTGCAGATACAAAAGGTTTTCTTGTAGGAGTATTTAGAGATAAGGTGAGGTGTTCTCTTATTGAGCATCAATTTAATTTCCCTGAGGATGTCATTAGGAATGAGTTTGATCTTCAAACTTAGGAGATCAAGAAAGAAAAGTGGGTCATCTATAAGAAGACTCTTGATTTCATTCAGAATTTTGACAAGGCATATGACCCATTGAAGGGATTTGAGCCATGGGAAAGAAAAGTGGATGCCCTTATGGAACATTTTGAAGGCATCATGTATGCAACCAATGAAAAAAGGGTAGCAGTGAGTAAGACAGACCCTGAGATGGCCAGGAAGATTTTGAGCCAGCCTAAATACATGAAATTGACCCCAAGGGGAATTTACACAATGCAAAGAAGAAGTGGATACACTGTTCTCCTACCACTGTAAAAAAGAAGTGAAGATATCCCTTCTAATTCAAGAGGGAAAAGGCCTATTGATGATCCAGCAGTGTAAGGACCCTCTCCAAAGAGGTAGAAACAAGAAGTAAGACTAGGAGAAGAGGCTTATTCACCTTCTCAATCCCCTACTCAATTGGATGAACATGGGGTGGTAGAACAGCTTGTGCAACTAAGAAATGAATGAAACATTTTTGTTTCTAATGATGATTTGCAAGAAGGAATGCTTGAGACACCTAAGGAGGTGGCCATGGATCTTTCAATTGAAGAGTTTGGGGGTAAATAGATTGACCCTATTCTAAAATAGGCCACATATTCTTTTCTTGCTGATGATAAGTTTGTTAAGACTAGGGCATTCTCCCAATTTCTTTGGAGAATGAAAATAAATAAATTTAACGAGATATGTGAAAAGAAGAAAAATGAATCACCTACTAGGGATATCACAGAAGTAGAGACTGAGACCAAGGTAGAAATGGGCAAAGAATTTGAAAGGATCACTCCTGAGGAGGGGAGAAGCATGGTGCATGCTGTAGGGGTCTTAATTTTTCTAGAGTGGGACATTCCTAATGCAATTGTATTTGACCAAGTGAGAAAAAGAAAAGTGAAGACTCTTGCTATAGTAGAAGAGGCTGAACAAGTTGCAAGAGGATTTTCTTTCTCTAAAGATCATGCTTCTCTTATAATATGATCTCTAAATAAAGATGAAAATAAAGGAAAGAGAAAGGGTCTCTCTGTAGGATATACAAGAAGTTTGTTAGTTCAGAGAGTGGGAGAGACATCTGGAGTTGAAGCATCAAATTTTATTTTAGAAACTGCCAAATTTAATGCCCAAGTGGTAGAAAAATATGCTAGAGAGAAGGAAGAGCTTAGGATCAAGTTTGAAATAGTTCTCAAATCCTACAATGAGCTTAAGGTTGAGCTAATCTAGAAGGACAAATTAATTGCACAATTGTCAGGGCCCTTAGACCATCGGTCTCCTCAACTGGTGATAGCTGATAAGCCTATAGTAGCTTCATCTTCCAGCCCAATTGTTGAATTTCCACCTTCACCACTGCCAGATACAAGCTTGGATTCAAGGGTCAGCTATGAAAAATAGAGATTAGTAGAAGAGACAAATAGGTTAAAAGAAACCAGATTGCAACTTGAAAAGGAGAAGGATGAGAATAAAAAGGCTACAGTTTTGGCAACCAAGAAGTATGAAGAAGTATGAAGAGAAGATGATTGATTTCATCATGCAATTTTCCACTGATTTAAAGCCTTCAATTTTTCATAATCATGTAAATAAGTTGAATTCTTTGTTTATAGCTTTAAATAACGAGAGGATAGAAAACTCCCCAATTTTGAAAAAATGGATTGAGAGGGCTTCAAACACAAAGCTTTTCCGGATGCTGTCAAAGGGGCAGGAAGATCCAGATCCATTAGTGAAACCAGTGTATCAAGTTATGAAGAAAATAATACAGTATGATATTATGTTGGATAATTTCATCAGGAAGTCACACATGCTGAAGGCTGAATTAATGCTTTCAAATTATGAAATAGTACCCACAGTTTTTTTGATAAAGGGGAAATCAAAAAAGCATATTAGTAGAGAGAAGAGATGGATGCACTCCTCTCAGTTAAGGTAACTGGTGTTTTGGATGACACATATTCTCTTCATAATATAATTAAATTTTTAATAAATGCCAGGTCAATGTTTGATAACATTCAACAGCGAGTGACTCAGATAGAAAATGAATGGGAGAAGTTATCCATGAAAAAGGTTGATTTTGTTAATTTTGATTTTCCTGGCGAAGACATATATAATAGGTGAAGGCATTAATATATACCTCATGTTCAAAAGGATAGTATTCCACCAACTTCTTAGGGTGGACATGGATAGATATTTTTTGGTAACAATAGTTGGTGAGATATTTTGAAGAAATTTATTGTCGGGTGAACAACGAGGAGCACAAGATAGATTTCATGAAGGCAACTAGATACAATAAAAGAAGCATAAAATAGGGTGGTTTTCCTACAATATCTCATCTACTTTGATAGTGTATTTATTGTAAATATGTAAAATTTGTTGTAAAGTTTTTCTAGATTAAAATATGTAACCCTAGAATGATCGGTGGCTTGTTGCATTTCCTCATATATAAAGGATTTTTCATGATCATTCTAGGCATTGAGAGCTTAGGAGAAAAAGATAGAAATTCTAAAAACCTAACACTCAGTCAGGGATTGTAAATTTTGTATCATTTTATCAGAGAAATAGAGAAGAAGTACAGGTTGCTGCTATTATTTTGCAAGCTTTTTTTAGGATTTAATGTATGCAACATTTAAAGGGAAAACTTAATATGAATCTTGGATCTTTGTCTCTCCTATGAGTTTGTTCAGTAAATTTTCAAGTTTCTTTTAGGTTTATATGTATGTGTTTGAACTTTGAGTTCTGATCTAGCATTGGATTACAATTGCTTTGAGTTGGATGCATGTTTACTGAATCTATTCAAGGATTTTTGAAAGTAGGAAAGATTTGAAGTAGTTTGTGTCTATGTTCAAGACCCACCTTTCATCAAGAACTATTGTATTCATTCTATTTTCTAACTCTATTGCCCAATGGATAAGGCACTGGCCTTGATCTTCCTATCTTATCTTTGTATGGAATGATTGGAATCTTGTAATCCTGAAAAACATTTAATCATTATTAGTCTTTTACTTTTATTCACTATATATGTTGTCCTATCTAGTGATGGAGATTAAATGAACAATAGGTTGTTGTTTAGTACTTTCTCATTGTTATCTATTATTAGATCCAATATTCAATAAGGGGCAGAGTTAAAACTATTAGAGTTAATATCTATTGGATCAGGTGTACCTGCTTTGGTTTTACAGAGCCAGAAGTAGAAGAGGGTAGTTTATCCCTATAGTTGGTCCAGTTATCTTGCAGAGCTCTCATACTTGGAACTAACCATTCCTAATACTAGTCTCAAGGCATATTGGTAGCCCTAGTTGGCATAAGCATTTTCAAACACCAACAAAATGGTGACTCTGCTGGGGACTTAGAGATTATAATCACAAGCAAATAGTGCAAGTTCCAAGTTGAGTTGGACTCCTAACTTGCCTATTTGAGTCATTTGATATCTCTTGTGTAATAAATCAGCTATAAACAATGCAGGTACGAGTAGAGCTAGACTCCTGGCTGGCTTGTATATCATATCCAGTAGTTTCCATCAAAATATTTAAGAGTCAGTTTCAAAAGTTTCAATACCTTCTCACTAAATTGTGAGTGGCGAATCTAAACATCTCTGTAATAGTGCTTTAATAACTACATCATTATGAGCTCCATAAATACAAGGTCTTGGAGGAAGGAGCACCCAGAGGAAAGTCTATAGGGTGGGCTTCCTCCCACATCTAGAAGAACTTAGGTTAGGAGAGAAAAAGATACTGATGATATGTCCCTTACCTGGAAACAAAAAGAAAACCCAAGATAGGGAAATATTGCTCCTCCAAGTCAGCAAGGAAATGCCTCAGAATATGAGGAGGTAGTTGCCAATATGAGGGTTATTATTCCCCCATAGAGAGAGAGGGTGAAAGACCACCCCAAAATAGGAGAATGATCCCTAAAAAATAGCATGGAATGAAGGGAAGATCTAGAAGTAAAAGTAGAAGTGGACAAGATTTTCTTTCCCCCCTTCATTCTAGATTCAACATTACCCCAGGACCTCCATGAATCTCAAGATCAACAAGAAGAGCCTCAAGCACAAGAGGCTGAATCTGAAACAAATTTTTCTAATTCTAAAGAAATATTTGATGAAGTGTATGAATTGGAAAGGAGAATTCAAGAACAAGCAACTATCAGGCAAAAAAGAGAAAAGGAAAAAGAAGAAAAAGTTAGACATGCTATGATAAGAGCTGATCAATTAAAAAGGCAATTGCTAGATTTAGAGGCTATAAATTATATTCCTATTCATGAATAGACAAAAGAGTTACTTGTTGTCCATCAAACATTTGAAACAAGGAATCCAAAGGATAAGGGAAAGAAAAAAGAAAAGGGCATTTCAATGAAAGAACCTATAGCCCCTAAACTCCCTAAAGACCAGGCCTTAAGATTGGAAGCTGACCTTGAAAAGGCCAAAAGGGAACAAGAATTGCTAGCCAAGGAACTTGAAAAGGAAGAATTAGAAGTTGCAACATTAGAAATGAAAAAGAAAATTGATTTTCTTAGAAGATCTGCAGGGCCTACAAATTTTGCTAGCTCTACCATGACACAAGGAGCAAATGTTACAAATCTAACAAATTAGAAAATAAGTGTACCTCCACTAGGTGGACTTGGAACTACTGCCACTACAAATAATAATGCATCCACAACTTAGGGTGCTAGTATTTTTAGTATAGGGGTTATACATGAAAGGTTTAAGCAGTTGATTTTTACTGGTATCCCTGGTTATCCTAACCCTTTCCCTGAAGAAGTTAGAAAGAAACTTCCTAAGTTTACTAAAAGCAATGTTGTTACTTATGAGGAACATTTAAAGAAATTTATTGATGTCATTGATGATTACAATATTGTGCCTGATGATGTTGTCATGAAACTGTTTGTGCAATCCCTATCAGAAGATTCAAGGGATTGGTTTAGGGCTTTGCCACATGGTAGCATAGGTTCATGGAATCAACTTAGACATTATTTCAAAGAACAATATGGTGACAAAACACATGAAGGTTTTATGCTCAATGAATTTAACAACATAAGGAAAAACTTCAATGAGGATGTTGTTGAATTTAATGTCAGGTTTCAAAAAGCTATGCATAAGCTATTGCAAGTTATCAGACTTAATGATAGGGTATGTCTTGTCACATATTTAAATGCTTTTGACTCTAAGATGGGTTACCTTTAAAGGGATAAGAATCCAAGAATTCTTGTTGAAGCTTATAAGTTAGCTATGAACATAGAAAGTAATAGAAGGATTTCAGGGAAATTGGGAAGAAGGGAGGATAACCAATCCCCTTTGTTAAATAGAAAGGATCTAGGGAAACCTACAAATGTTAAGCCTAAGGATGATGAGAGTCTAAAGTAGATCTTAAAGGAAATCAAGGATTTAAAGCTTTGTGAAAACAAAAATAAAGTTACAGGAGGGGATAAGCCTCCATTCAATAATTTCAACAAAGCACCAAGAATGAAAAATTACCCTTACAACACTCAATGTAAAGATGGAAGGCCCGTTCTTCCTAAGAGAAAGGCTAAACCAAATGATAGGACTCCTGACCCATTGCAAATAAATTCAATGAATGTAGTGGAAGAGGTCCCATGGTGTATTGCTTGTCAGTCACCTCATGATCCTGATTAATGTGTTATATCCCAGAATGTTTCTACACATGAAGAGAAATAATGTAATGAGGAATAGCCTTATGATGATCAGGGTTGTGGAATAATTTCTTCCCATGTTTGGGATGAGGTGGATTCTGATGATGAAGATGAAAATCAAGATAGTCTAAATTCTCAGACTAAGACTGAATTGTATCATCAGCAGGTTTTTTCTGATGAGGATGATGAACCTGATACTGTCTAGTGTAATGTTGTGAGGAATAATGAAAAAATTACTTTAAGAAGGTCTTCTAATGAAGAAATTGCTTTAATAACAATAGATTTGGTTACTCAAGCAAAAACAAACTACAACTTCAGAAATAGAGTGATTGGTAGTCCAAATCAGAAACCAGCTGGTATTTTCATCAAGAAGATAGATAAAGATGTAAAAGTATCACAAGAAAATCCTAAGCCTCCCAATCCTATTGATAAGCTCAAGATAAAGAAAAATTCCAAGCCTAACATTGTCTATAAGGTGAAACCAAAACCCATAGCTGAGGAAGTGCCAGTTTTACAAAAAGGGAATGAAGTCCAAAATAAAAAAACTAGAGAGATACCTATTTAGGAGATTAAAGAGGTTGTAGATTTAAGACTAGATGTATATGATTCAAAATATGTCCTAGTTGATATGAGAAAGTTATTATCTTAGATTACTATCAAAGTTCCATTTTTAGAAATGATGAGAATTGAAGAACATAAAGAAAAAGCTCTAAATTGGGTTAATAGTGTGGTCCCCATGGATTCCCAAAAAAATGCAGGAGTTGAAGAACAAATAGCATCCTTGAATAATGAAAATGAAAACTGTATTGAGGAGATTATTTCTAAAATTCCTCAAATATATTTGGATGCAAATGTTGTCAGTACCACAGCAAGAATAGTTGACCCTTTGTTTTTGACTTTACAGATAAATGGAAAGATGTTAAAAAATTGTATGATTGATTCTGAAGCGTCCAATACTATTATGCCTACTAAGATCATGAAATATTTGGGTTTAAAGGTGGACACACCTCATGGTAGATGTTAGGCAATGGATTCAAGGGAGGTTCTAGTTGTAGGTACTATTAAGGCCTTACCTTACAGATTGGCTGCATACCCTAGTAAACAACTAACCATGAGTGTCTTGGTAGTGGATATTCCTGCCAGTATGGGATGTTATTGTCAAGAAAGTGGAGCGCTTCTATGGGAGGTAGCATACAATGTGACTTATCATTTGCTACTTTCAATTTTGAAGGGGAAAGTATCAAGGTCATTAGAGAATCTAGAACTCCACATATGATTGAAGAAGAGGAGGATAACATGAATTGTTCCCTAGATACTAACATTAATGCTTTCAGAGTTGGGGATAGGGAGGTACAAAACAATGATGAGTTAATCCATAAGTTAGAAAATCAAGAGGGATGGATTGACCTGGATAGTTTGTGGACCATGTATTTTGATGGAGAAAATAGGAAGGAGGGATCTGGAGTTGGAATATTGCTTATATCTCCTAATGGTAAAACTTTCAAATTTTCCTTTTCTTTGCTATTCTCATGTACAAATAATGTTGTAGAGTATGAGGCTTTAATGATAGGCCTAAGGCTAGCATCAAGGCATGGCATAAAATGTTTTAAAGTAATAGGGGATTCAGAGTTAGTGATTTCCCAAGTTAGATCAAAATATACTTCAAAAAATCAGAGGTTAAAGCAGTATAGGAATGCAGTTTGGGATGAGATTGAAAGCTTTAATGCTTTTAATATTTATTGGATGGAAAGAGGTCAGAATAGAATGGCATATTTATTGGCTAATATAGCCCTTAGACCAAAAGATGTTACATTTGCAAATGTTTCTAAAATAGAGGTGCAAGCCAGACCTTCTATCCTTGACAATTTAGATAATTGGTAGGTTTTTTCTGATGACCAAGACATACTCAGGTTTCTTCATTGTGAATCTCACTTTGATGACAAAGAAATGGATTTCAGTACATATGTTGACATAGTGGATGGTAAAGATGTCATTTTTGGAAAAGAAGTTTTGCAGTTGACATCAAACAGAGTTCCTAAGGGATTGGTTGCTCTTGAAAGGGCATTTGATAATAAGGACAAAGCTTTCTCTGCTAATACTGATAAAATTAATGAACTTGAGGAAAGAAAGTTAGGAACAAATTTTTTTCCTCAGAAAGTTTATATTGGTAAGTCTTTATCCCCAAGAGTCAGAAAAGGTTTGATTGATCGTCTCAGAAAATTCAGGCATGTTTTTTCTTGGTCTTATGAAGATCTTAAAGCTTATAGGGAAGACCTTTTCCAACATGAGATTCCACTAAAAGAAGGCACAAAACCCTTTAGGAAAAAATTGAGACCTGTTAATCCAACCCTAGCACCTAAAATGCAAGATGAACTCAAGAAGATGGTGGATGCTAGAATCATCAAACCTATTAGGCACTCCACTTGGGTTTCAAATTTGGTGCCTATTAGAAAGAAAAATGGTGATATCAGGTTATGTGTAGATTTTAGGAATCTGAACATAAATTCTTTGAAGGATAATTATGGATTTCCAAACATGGAAAATATGTTACAAAAGGTCACTAGATCAGAATTGATGTCTATGATGGATGGATTTTCTGGTTACAACCAAGTTATGGTTAAGGATACTGAGCAATTTAAAACTGCTTTCACAACCCCATGGGGGACATATGTATATGTGAGGATGCCTTTTAGTTTGATTAATGCTGATGCCACTTTTCAAAGGGCTATGGATGTAGCCTTTGCTAATTTTAGTGATAGATTTATGGTGGTATATCTAGATGACTTAACAAATTTTTCAGGTAAAGAGGAACAACATTGTCAGCATTTAGAAAAGATTTTTATCAGAGCATTAGAGTATGGAGTTTCTTTGAACCCAAAGAAGTGTGCTTTTGGTGTGATAGAGGGACAAATTTTAGGGCACATTATTTCAAAAGATGGGGTGAGGATAGACCCTGAAAGGGTGGAGGCTATTGATAGATTATCCCTACCAAAAAACATCAAAGCGATTCAATATTTTCTAGTACAGGTTAATTTTTTAAGAAGGTTTATTACAAACTTTGTAGAAATCAGTATTCCTATATCAAGAATGTTGAAGAAAGGAGCAAAGTTTGAATGGAATATGGAAGCAATACATGCCTTTAATGATATCAAGAGGTCCATTAAGCATGCTCCAGTCTTAAAAACACCAAACTACAGCAAACCCATGAATTTTTTTTCCTTTGCATCTGCCCATACCATAGGTACAGTGCTATTATAGAAAAATGCTGAAGGTTTTGAACAACCAATTTCTTTTCTCAGCAAAACTTTGCAGGCAGCAGAATTGAATTATGACATTATTGAAAAGCAAGCTTATGCCTTGGTGAAGGCCATTGAAACATTTAGATGTTATTTGGTTGGAGCCTCAGTGGTTGCATATGTTCCAAGTGCTGCAGTCAAAGACATTCTAGTCCAACAAGAAGTTTTAGGAAGAATATGTAGGTGGATTAATAGGATCCAGGAGTTTAACATTGATATTCACATTACAAAGTTGGTTAGAGGATTGGGATTAGCAAAATTGATGGCTCAGAGTAATTTGAATGCAAAGAAAATAAATATGCTAGAAGAAGATCAGAGACCTTATTGTTGGAAATATTCAAGACTATCTAGGTTACTGAGAGGGGAGGAGTGAATCAGTAACTTCAAAACTTTTAACAGATTCAGATCTTAAAAATATTAGATTGATAATCTGACTGTATGCATGAGTAACAAAAATAATAAAACATTTATAACACTTAGAACACAGAGATTTGGTGAGCCAGAAACCTTCCAAGTAGAAAGTAAAACTGGGGTGGGGATGATACCCACAAAACTTCAATACTGCAGTATAAAGTTTGCCGGTTAAGGCTTACAATGATCACTTATGATGATCTACCCTATTAGGAGCAATAAGGACTACTAGGTCCACCTTGTTAGAGGATTTACAAACATAGGGTAAAAGCACAATAAGTTGTCACCCTTTTACAAAGGAAGAGGCTAACAACACAAAAACTGAAAAACTTCAAGGGCATAAAAGTCACATTTCTGTTGAGAATTTGAAGATGATGTAAACTGATGAAATGTGTAAAATAGGATGAATTTTATGCCTATAATTTTTAAAAATTAATTTGAGCAAAAATTAATATATTTTTTTAATTTTTTGGGTCTATTTTTCATATCCTAAAAATACTACAAATAAGCGAGTTCACTTCCCGTCAAATCATTATAAGTAAAATATTTTTTTTCCCTCCAATTTCATAATATATTTTAGATGACATGTATATCTAGTGCAAGAAAAAAGAAAGAAGTTTTTTTGATCTATAGTTTACCCGTTATAAGTATTGAAAGTTGACCTTACCTGAAATCAACAGTTTTTGTCTCCCGTCACTTTTACCCTATAAAAAATATACCAAAAACCAAATAAATTATATATTCTTGAAGAGGACTCTCTCCTCTAGTGCCCTATATAATTTTAAATTTTTTTTGAATTGATTTAGTATTTTTCTATATTTTCCGAATCAATGTCTTCTAAAAGTTTAATATACCTACATGTAGTTTTTAGCAAATTTGTTTAACATTTTGTAGATGAAACAATATAAAATTTATATGTCCAAAATCATACTTTCGAGATCTAGAAAAGGGTACTTTTAGTTTTTTAACATTTTCTATTTTGATCTAAGAAAGGAACAACAGAAGTGCAAAATTCTAGTTTTTTTGTATTTTTGGTGGTTTGGCTGCCAACATGGCATGCCACCTAAGTAGACTGGGCCGAGTCCAACTGGGCCAAGTCTGACTCGGCCGAGTCCCCCTAGGGGTTGGCCCCACTCAAATAGCCTAATACTGTGCAAATGAGTGGTTTGTGATATTTTTTTATATTAAAAATATTATTTTGACTCGGCCGAGTCCTACTCGGCCGAGTACCACTCGGCCTAGTCTAATGGGCCACGTAGACGCCACTCAGTGCCATGTGGCACCTACGTGTACTCGGCCATGTTAGACTCAGCCGAGTATAACTCGGCCGAGTCTAACTGGGCCGAGTGATTTGAGTTAGCCCAAAAGGTGACACTCGATTGTGCTTTTACCCCATACAATGAAGTATGCACTCGGTTAAGAGATTTTTACAAAGACTGTTAAGTCTACCTGGTTAAAGGATTTCAAGCTGATTCACCTATTAGGATGAAACAGTAGATCTCTTACTTGCAACTGTACTTGCTGATTGAGATTCTCTGATGTACTGATCACCTTTGGTGATGGATAAATCTTTGCTGCTTCTTATACTGCTATAGCCCTTTGTAATTCACTTATCTCTACCTTTCTCTCTTTTTCATACTTGTCTATATTTCATCATTCTTGGATATGACATAAAACATTGTTTATATATCAATCTAGGTCAATTTCAAAACAATTACAAAGTCAGCTCTTAAACAAGTAAACACAAATATTACTGAGTCAGCCCAAATATAGTTACACGGTTACTGCAAACTAACTTGGTGACTTTTTGATACTCGACATCATCTTGCACTCGGTAGAAGTGGAAACTCTGTCCATACTAACCACTCGGTCGTAGTTTCAAACTCGGTAAACACTGGAGACTCGGTAGATAAAGTGTTACTTGGTAGAAACTAAATTTCTTGTTTAACCATACAGCACTCAGTAAACACTGTGAAACTTTGCGAGCTCGGTATGCACTGTTCTACTCAGTAAGCTCTGCTCGGCTCGGTAAGCTCTATTCTGCTCTGTATGTACTGATCTACTCGGTATGTACTGATCTACTCGGTATGTACTGATCTACTCAGTATGTACTGATCTACTCGGTATGTACTGATCTGCTCGATATGTACTGATCTGAATAAGTGTTGTCACTAATGACAATCATGCTTAATGCCAACAATCTCCCCCTTTGGCATTAGTGACAAAAACACTTATAGCCAAAACTTATATACAAGAATCATGCTGAATCTCTCTTTTTTTATTTTTCAAAATTTATCTTTGTCTAACTGTTGTTTATGTATTTATACATTTCATGACTCCCTTATATAGAGTACTTTCTCCCCCTTTCATATAATACACTTTCTCCTATACATTGTCTCCCCCTTTTTTACAATAATGCCAAAGGTGTATATACAAGTATTTTATAGGGAGAATCCAAAATGTGAAAGAAAATTAGAATGTACCTTCATGATTAGTGCCAGAGTTCTGTCCCAATTCTCTTGCAGAATCTTGCAAGTTTGGAGTGCAATTTGGACTTCTGCAGAGAGTTCAATCATGTGATCTGCAATGGAAAATTGATTGTCATGGAGTAATGCTTTTGAGTGAACAATGTGCTTTTGCATTATGTCCATGATGGGAAGGATCATGTTTTGAATATCTAGCAGTGTTGACTGGATCTTTTTATCTTCTTTTAATAATTCCAACTGCCTATTTGAAAGGAATGTGATTTTCATATGATGTGCAAAGCTTGAACTAGGTTCAAGTTGCAACCTTTGTACACTGTCCTTCAGATCCTCATCAATCTTATTCAACTTTTCTTTGACTTCCTTAGTGAACTCGACAACATTACATAGCTTAGCAACAAGTGAGGTAACATTGGAATAGGAGGATTCAATATCTGTCAAAACTGAAGATAATTCTACCTGATTAATAGCTATATGCTGAGCAACATGCTCAAGCACTTTATTGTCAAATTTATTCTTGGCTTTCTCAATAATCTTCTCTGACGTAGAGGAATCCTCATGGAACTTGTTTATTGCCTCAGCTAACTGTAACAAAATATGTTGAGAGGAGTCAACTTTAATACCTAATGCTTCTGACAAAATATCCTTTGCATCTTCAATAATTTTATATTCCTTGTCCCTTTCTTCTTTTAGTTTCTTCTGCTTTGCTTTCTTTTGAAGGAGTTCACCAATGTTTTGCATTTGGTCTACTGAAAGATTTGCAAAGTCTAATTTTGGAATCTCTATTTCCTCATCTAAGTCTATATCCTCTTCTACATTCTTACTTAGAAATCTTGTACTCGGTTGAGCCTTAGGATCAATTGTTATTTCACTTAATGCCTTTGTAGAAGTTATTGTAGACATTGTAGGACTAGCTATGAAAAATGATAGACTACCAACTGGAATACTTGAAGGGCTCAAAACTAAAGTATCCACAATTGTAGAATCAAAAACTGAAGTATCCAAAACTGAGGTACTTACTGCTGGAAAACTTGATATGGAAGTAAGTACTGAAGTAGATACAGGAGACTGTAACTCAGTAAAAGAGGTGGTAGTCATTTTTGTCGATGATTCATTGAGTTGTGGTAGTGATGATTTGACATTTGATGTATCTGTGGAAGTTGTCATAATCATATTTGAAGTTATCTCCATGCTAGGTGTAACAACTTTTGCTAGAGAGTGAGGAAGTGAGGCAATGACTTCTGCAGCTATCTGAACAATGTTATCTTCCTCATCACTTTGCTTGTCTACCTCGGTATCTTCTTCATGTTCATCACTGTCATCATCAATATCCTTGATTATCACTGTTTCCACACTCGGTTTGTGAAGATTATAGATATTTTTCCATGTGGCAGTGGCACTCTTCACAACCGACTCAATATCTTTAATCAAAATCAAACAACTATTGAATTTGAGTGTCATCTTAATTTCATTATCTATCAATGCCTTATTTATTTCAGCATTTTTCAAACTTGGCATTAATTGCCTCAAGGTTTGAGCATAGATGTCCGTGAAAGTTTGTCTTGCATTGGACCATCTTAACTTAATTTTGTTCAGCAGACTTCCAGGGATTTGAGAAGCTATCTCTTCAAGTGAGTATTTCCATCTTCCTATTTTCTCGATAACAGCATCTTCAATTTCTTGCTGCTCTTCCTCAAATCTGATTTCATATCTTAAAGATTTGAAGTTTACAATTCCAGATCCTTCTTTCATATCCTTGATCTTTTCTTTTAATGAAGGAGGAGGCCTTTTAAATACTATTTCTTCACTGACTTTTCCTACCTTGCCTCTTGCACTCCTTCTAGTAAATACTACAGAGGGTTGCTTGGGTGCCTTGGTGATAATTACTTTTCCTTTCTTCTTTGCTGGTACTTGTTCTTCTTCTTCCTCCTCGTCCTTTTTCTCTTCTTCTTCTTCAAAGTTCTCTCCTTTTTCCTTGGTTGACATTGGAGGTGTGCTAGCTTGTATTTTGGCCAACCTCTTTCTTCCTTTGTTAACCGCCTATGGAAGCTTTATACTAAGCTCAATTCTCTCCTTAGTTTCTTCATAAGTCCCAAAATATGGTGCCTTTGGGTTAACAGGCTGATTAATTAGGGCTTCAATAATATTCTTGGTTTCATCAATATTTACCTCATAGGGAAGAGGTTTCACATGTACAATCCTTGGTTTTGTTGCCTATATATACAGATTATCACAATCCACCATGAAACAAATATCATCTTTGTAATCTTCCACCAATTTCTGTGGAATCCAGAATCTATTGTTCATTTTCTCTTTAAATGATTCAAAGTAGTTATCCATTATGCTTTGAAAATTGTCACCCATTTCTGAAATGTATTCATTCATCTGATAAAGAACCAGCACATCTTTTCTCCATACTACCGTGCCTTTTGATGGGAAAAACTTCTGAGCATAGAAAAATAAACAAACCAACAGTGAGCCAAACTTACATGGATTGTTCTTTGAAGTTTTGATGCTCTCCATGTTCTTGTTGAACTATCCCAACAAAAGATCTGCTAGGTCAAATGACAGATTGTTCTTTACAATTTTATATGCTAGGTCAACTGCTTCACATGGAACACTGTTCTGCCGACTTGAACTGTATATCTTGTGAGCTACGATATGTATACCAAACTTCAATTCTGCATCAGTAATTCTGCTTATCTTCATACCTCTACCGTCCCACTCAGCTAGGGTTTTCTCTTCCAGTTCTGTCCAACCTAGGGTTTTTGTAGATTTCTCTTTGTCGAGCATGGGAAGAGCAGTGATTTGGTGAATCATCTTCTTCGTAATCTCTACTGGTTTCTCAAGCCATATTTTACCTTCATGTACTCGACTGAGGATATATCTAATCCATTTTATCTGAAAGCTCTGAGGCAAGTGTGTGATGTGAACTAAATCCTTATCTTCCAAATGTTGATGCTCTGGTTTGAGAACACCATCAACACATAGTTCCTCACGGATAGTATCTATCTCTAGGGTTCCAAGCTCTTGAATTGTACACTTAAAATGACTGTGAATATTGTTAATAAAAAGTACCTTAGGAGGAATCCAAGATTGAGCTCCACTTGGGTCTAGGGTTCCAGCAACAACGAGCACGAGTTTGAAATCTAGTGCTTTCCATTCTCCATGAACCAACATTTTTGAATCTTTTTTCATTTTAGCGCTGGATGATGCCATGGTAGCTCGGTGAACATGGTAAATTCTTTGAGGAAAGAGAATATCTTGCTGAAATATGCTTCGAAACACTTGACTGGACTAGGAGACTTTTGTTCATGGTGAATAGTGAACTTGATTTCACTCCTTTTGTTGAAACTTTGTCATTAATTCTCAGTATGAATTAGGGTATAGAATTAGACAGGCTGTCATCCACTATGAATTAATTGCTCGATGAAGACTTCACAACTCGGTGATCATATGAATTCATACTTCTCTGACCTTACTCAGTAACCAAATGAAGTTAGGTTGCTCCCGACCTTGCTCGGTGATAACTGATACCGACCTTCTAGTGATCCTGCTGTATCTTGCATACTGATTTGGATCTATCTTCCTTTTAGTGCAGGAACTGTTTTGTAATATGTCTATGAAGATACAATTCCAGTGCTCTCTTGGAGACTAGTTAGAGCTCATAGAGCCACTCCCTTCATTAGTGACTTCAGGATTGGTTTGCTCGGTAGCTTTAGGAATCCACTTCTGTCTCATCTGCTTCCTAATGTTATTTTCTTTTGCTTTCTTTTCATCTTCAATTTTGCCTAAATTCATGCAGTTTTTAGCTATGTGACCAAGCTTAGTGCAATTATAACATCTTATGGTAGAATCCCTTTTTCTCAAGTGGTGCCTTACACAATTCATGCCAATGTGTCCATATTCTCCACAGTAATGACATCTACACCAAGTTTTGTAATCCCAACCAAACATTGCTTTAATAATTTGTTCCGCTGGATTGGGTGTTTTGGTTCTGCATTCTAATGCCTTGTGACCTTGTTTGCTACATTTGTGACATATGCCTTTAAATCTTGGTTTTTCCTTGCATTCATTTGCTTTATGACCAAGCTGATTGCAATTGTAGCATTTTCCATTGAATTTTGCTTTTCCATTGCTCCAACATTTATTTGAAGTATGACCAATTTTTCCACAATGATTACAAGTAGGTTTTTGATTCTTTTGAGTACCTTGTTTGGAGGATTCACCTTCCTCTTTGTATCCAAGTCCTGCTTTTCCTTTTTGCCTATGAAGGTTTCATTCATATACCTGATTCATATCTTCTTGAGATTTCAACATTCTCTCATTGATTTGCCTTTCAGCATCTAGCTCACTCATCACTCTTAAATTGATTTGTTTTTAAGATCTCAGCTCTTCTCTCGTATTTTCATTTTCTGATCTTAGAGTCAAGATTTCTTTATTTGCATTGGAGATTTGATCAATAAGATTTTCTAGTTGAAGAGTTTTATTCTAGATTTCATTGTTCTTTCCATCTATTTCATCTTTCATCTTGTTTCTTTGTTCCAAGACTTCACAAAATCTTCTTGACTGAATTTCTTGTTCTCTTTTCAATTTTCTCACTTCTTCTTGCAGAGATCCATTCTTTTCTAGAAGTTCTTTGATTGCATTGTTTGCTTCATCTGAGCTGCTTGAAGGGAAAAGGTCTTCAATCTTTTCTTCAACATACTGGTGGTCATTGATCTAATTTGCAAGTTCCTTCCTTCTTTTTAGGGAAAGGGAAAGATGCTCTCTTACTTCTTTGAGTTGAGTTATGGCCATTTCCAGATCTAGCTTTTCATTTTCAATTACTTTGTTCAGTCTGAATATCTCCATTGTCCTAAATCTTTTCTCAAGCTATCAAACTTTATTCTGAGATCCATTGAGCTCTGATACCAATTGTTGGAAATATTCAAGACTATCTAGGTTACTGAGAGGGGAGGGGTGAATCAGTAACTTCAAAACTTTTAACAGATTCAGATCTTAATAATATTAGATTGATAATCTAACTGTATGCATGAGTAACAGAAAGAATAAAGCATTCATAACACTTAGAACATAGAGATTTGGTGACCCAGAAACCTTCCAAGTAGAAAGTAAAACTGGGGTGGGGATGATACCCATAAAAATTCAATACGACAATATAAAGTTTGTTGGTTAAGGCTTAGAATGATCACTTCTGATGATCTTCCCTGTTAGGAGCAATAAGGACTACTAGGTCCACCTTGTTAGAGGATTTACAAACATACAATGAAGTATGCACTCGATTAAGAGATTTTTACAAAGACTGTTAAGTCTACCCGGTTAAAGGATTTCAAGCTAATTCACATGTTAGGATGAAACAGTAGATCTCTTACTTGCAACTGTACTTGCTGATTGAGATTCTTTGATGTACTGATCACCTTCAGTGATGGATAAATCTTTACTGCTTCTTATACTGTTGTAGCCCTTTGTAATTCTCTTATCTCTGCCTTTCTCTCTTTTTCATACTTGTCTATATTTCATCATTCTTGGATATGACATAAAACATTGTTTATATATCAATCTAGGTCAATTTCAAAACAATTACAAAGTCAGCTCTTAAACAAGTAAACACAAATATTACTGAGTTGGCCCAAATATAGTTACACGGTTACTGCAAACTAACTTGGTGACTTTTTGATACTCGGCGTCCACTGCATTACTCGGCATCATCATGCACTCAGTAAAAGTGGAAACTCGGTCCATACTAACCACTCGATCATAGTTTTGAACTCTGTAAACACTAGAGACTCGGTAGATAAAGTTTTACTCGGTAGAAACTAAATTTCTTGTTTAACTGTGCAGCACTCGGTAAACATTGTGAAACTTTGCGAGCTCGGTATGCACTATTCTACTCGGTAAGCTCTACTCGGCTCGGTAAGCTCTGTTCTGCTCGGTATGTACTGATCTGCTCAGTATGTACTGATCTGCTTGGTATCTACTGATCTGCTCGGTATGTACTGATCTAAATAAGTGTTGTCACTAATGACAATCATGCTTAATGCCAACACTTATGTGTGTAACATGGATTGTTGTTAATGGTACAAGGATATTGTCAAGTATTTACAAAGGATGGTTTTACCCCGTGAAATGGATGACAAAAAGAAAAGAACTATTAAAATCCAGTCAATAAGGTATGCAGTTCTAAATGGTAAACTTTGGTGGAGAAATAATGAGGGTGTTTTACTCAGGTGTGTAGATCAAGAAAAAGCAGATCTTTTAATGAATGAAATGCATAATGGAGTTCGTGGAGGGCATTATATGGCAAAGATAACAGCCCATAAGATCATTAGATTAGGTTTTTAGTGGCCCTCACTTTTCAAAGATACCCATTAGTTTGTTAAAAAATGTGATCCTTGTCAAAGATTTGCTAGAAAATTGAAATTTGGTGGAAATTTGCCTCTTAAACCTGTTTCTGTTCACGCCCCTTTCCAGAAGTGGGGTATGGATTTCATTGGTGAAATCCCTAATAAATCCAGTGGTGGACATTCTTACATCCTGGTGGCGATTGACTATTTCACCAAGTGGGTTGAAGCAATCCCTACAAGAAGAATAATTAGCAAAGTGGTGACAGATTTTATGATGCAAAATATCTTGACAAGATTTGGTTGCCCAGAATCCATAATTGTGGATAATGCATTATGTTTCAGGTTAGAGGAATTTGTGAGTTTTTCTCAAAATAATGGTATAAAAATTTCTTATTCATCTCCCTATCATCTTGATGAAGGGTGCTCCCCTTAATACCACAAACACATAATAGAAATAGAGAAACAACAACAATAATATGCAAGAACAGAAAATTGGCTTCTTATTATCTCCACAAATGTGGAATTACAAACTTTTAGAATTACAATATGCAAAGCCACATGGGCATTCCCTTACAATATTCTGTAGGACAAAGCCTCGAATCAATACCTAGATCTACTACCCAGAACTGCCCTAGACAACACTATGGGCCTTCTTTATATAGGCAATTTCCACTGCCCGAAAAGGTTCTAGAAATTTAGCCCTTAGGGTTGACCAAACTTAGAATTATTTTATTTTACAATTTATTACATCAAATTCGGCTCAAAATAACTTTTGAAACCCGAACAAAAATTTTGAAGAAAAATTATTTTCCGCCATTTCAGGTGGCCTGACTTCCGGAGACCATAAGTCATCACCAGTTGACCCGATTGACTATTATAACCCCATTTCGAAAATGCCACAAAGCGCTCTACAGGCTTGACGCATGCAAAGCACCTATAACCCAATTTTTTCACCTCATCTAGGGCCTCTAAAGCTTTCAAAACTGAGTTCAAAGTTTCTGTACCCTGCTGCCAATACCGAAAATCTTCAATATCTTCAAAACTAGACCTGATCTAGCCATGAAACTTTGCTAGTAGGCTGATATGACTAAGATGAACCTCCATATGTAAAATTAGACATTCCGAGATCGTAAGATCAACTTACTAAAAATAGAAAGTTTCCATAAATAGCAACTCTACACAAGATAGCCCTTATTGAATACAAAAATAGAAATATTTTTGGGTGATGCAAGATTTCCCTTACACCCAGGATGCTCCTGCATCAGACACCCAGGGTAATTTGAGAAGTGACCCTATCATGACTCAGGTGTGCAGAGGAAAACCAAAATGGTTCACCTCCTCCTTTGTTAGCCATGATGAATCTTCTACAGGTCATCCTTTCCATTTGACCAAATACTCTTTATATGTCCTGTTCCTTGTGCTTCTGCCAACACGACTATCCATATGTCTTCAATCTCCTTGATATCTGAACTGGATGCTGGAATACTCCACTGTGCTGCTGCAACCTCATCTTCAACACCTCTT
This sequence comes from Chamaecyparis obtusa, assembly GCA_027943335.1. Taxonomy (NCBI): domain Eukaryota; kingdom Viridiplantae; phylum Streptophyta; class Pinopsida; order Cupressales; family Cupressaceae; genus Chamaecyparis; species Chamaecyparis obtusa. Next base: position 94,000 of record BSBK01000128.1, read on the forward strand.
TCATGATACTCTGTCAAATCTGAAATGTTAAACACTGGTGAAATATTCAACTTAGTAGGCAATTCTACCTCATATGCATTTCTTGAATCATGCTTCTTCAGTATCATACATGGTCCAAACTTCTTCATTTTCAGCTTGTTATATGTACCAACTAGAAACCACTCCTTTCGTAAATGAACCATGACTTCATCCCCAACCTGAAATTCCTTATGCCTCATTTTCTCATTTGCCTTAGCCCTATACTGTGCATTCATCTTGATAATATGCTTTCTCACCTCCTCATGGATGTTCTTCAAGTGTTCTACAAAATCTTCAGCTTCAGCACTACTTATTTCTCCTTTATCTATCTTTCTCAATTCAGTTGCATTTCTTGGACTACTTCCATATACAATCTGGAATGGTGATTTACTAGTGCTCTTGTTGACAGAATTATTGTATGCAAATTCTTCCTGTGGTAAAATCAAATTCTATCATGTTGGCTTATCTCCAACCAAACATCTCAGTAAATTTCCCAAACTTCTATTCACCACCTCTGTCTATCCATCAGTTTGTGGATGATGTGATGAACTAAACTTCAAATCTATCTTCAACTTCTTCCACAATGTATGCCAAAAATATTCAACAAACCTAGTGTCTCTATCTGAAACTATGGTCTTTGGCAAACCATGTAGTCTCACTACTTCTCTGAAAAATAATTCTGCTACATGAACAGCATCATTAGACTTTTTGCAAGGAATGAAATGTGCCATCTTCAAAAATTTGTCAACTACTAAAAAAATTGAATCATGTCCCTGCTATAGCCTCGGTAAACCAAGAACAAAGTCCATACTGATATCCTCCCAAGGCTTCTCTGGTACAGGTAATGGCTGATACAACCCTGTATTCTGCTTCACTCCTTTCACCATCTGACATACTCTGCAACTCTGTACAAACTTCTTCACATCTTGCTGTAACTGTGGCCAATAATAATTTTCACTAACCAAAGCAAGGGTTTTATCACGACCAAAATGTCCAGCCAATCCTCCACTATGCTTCTCATTGATGAGATTATCCCTCATAGAACTTCTTAGAATGCACAACTGACTCCCTCTGAATAGCATATCATCCTGGATGATAAAATCCAGCCACTTCATTCTATCTAGAGTAACAGGTTCTTTACAAGCTTTCTAAGCTCCACCAAAATCAGGATCCTCTGGATACAAATTTTTGAGTTCCTTGAACCCAACCACCTCAATCTGCATCTCTGTCAGCAATAGTTGTCTTCTGCTAAGAGCATCTGCAACCCTGTTAGACTTTCGACTTCTGTGTTTCAAAATAAATGTATAACTCTTCCAAAACTCAACCCATTTCAAATGCCTCTGATTCAACTTTCCTTGACTATTCAAATATTGCAACGCTTGATGATCGGTATACAAAACAAACTCTTTAGGAAGTAGCTAATGTCTCCACTTCTTTAATGCCTGAATTATACCATAAAATTCTTGATCATAGATAGAATATTTTCTCTTCGCATCATTTAACTTCTCACTGAAATAAGCAACAGGTTTACCTTCTTAGCTCATAATAGCTCCTATTGTAGTACCACTACCATCACAATCTACTTGAAACACCTTATTAAAATCTGAAAGTGCTAAAACAGGTTGTTCTGTAACTTTTTGTTTCAACAATTGAAAACTCTTTTCTGCCCCATTAGTCCACTTAAACTTTTTTCTATCCCCTCTCATTGTTTCAGTCAAGGGTCCACAAATACTACTAAAATTTTTGATAAACTCTCTGTAAAAGCTAGCCAAACCATGAAAAGTTCTTAACTCAGTAGCACTCCTCGGAATAGGCCATTCAAAGATAGCCTGTACCTTATCTGGATCCATTTTTAGACCTTCTGCTGAAACTACAAATCTCAAATACACTAACTCATTCTTCACAAAACTGCACTTCTTCAAATTAATCAACAATTTCTCATCACTCAACTTCTCAAATACCATATGAATATGTATCATATGTTCTTCCAATGTCTTGCCAAAGATCAAAATATCATCTAGGTAAACAATGACAAACTTAGCCAGAAATTCTTTCAGAACCTCGTTCATGAGCTACATGAAAGTGCTCGGTGCATTGGTTTGCCCAAAAGGCATGACTAACCACTCATATAGTCCTTCCTTTGTTTTGAAGGTAGTCTTCCATTCATCTCCTTCTCTGATCTGAATCTGGTGATATCCACTCTTCAGATCTATCTTTGAGAAATACATAGCTCCACTCAAACAGTCCATAATATCGTCCATTCGTGGCAATGGAAACCTATACTTGATTGTGATCTTGTTTATTGCTCTAGAATCTGTACACATCCTCCATTCTCCATTCTTCTTTGGTGTTAATACTACTGGTATAGCACATGGACTCATGCTCTCCTGAATCAATCCCTTCTGTAACAACTCATGTACTTGTCTGTTCAACTCTTCACTTTCTACTGGTGTCATTCTGTGTGCTGCCTTATTTGGCAAACTGGCTCTTGGAATCAAATCCATCTGATGACTGATCTTCCTTATTGGTGGTAATCCATCAGTTACATTATCAGATATAATATCCCGAAACTCATTCAACAAATCTGCAACCTCTACAGGTACATCCTCTACTTCCTCTTTACCAGCTTTTGGAATTAAAGAAAAACACACATGCTCATTCCTCATACCATCTAGGAATTTTCTTCCATCAACAAAAGTTATTCTTGCATTGCCACATACCTTTTCTTTGGTCTCCTTCAATGGCTTTAGCTTATGTCGCACTCCATCCTTTGTCAGGGAATAGGTATTCGCACGACCATCGTGTACAGCACATCTGTCAAACTTTCACAGTCTACCCAACAACATATGACATGTATCCATAGATATTATATGACATAGTACCTCATCTTGGTACCCGCCGATCTTGAACTTTATCAGGTACTGTTCACTAACCATGACCTTGTGGTCGTCCTGCACCCAGGCAATCCGATATGGATGTGGGTGTTTCTGTCTCTTGAGCTTCAACTTTGTCACTATCTCTTCTGACACCAAATTGTCAGTGCTTCCATTATCGATAATCACATCATAGAATTTACCTTCACACTTTCATCTAGTGCAAAACAAGCTCCTCCTTTGTTCAAGTTCATTCTCACCACTCAGCAGGACTCTTCTATTAATTAGCATTTCTCCTCTTTCAGCATCTTCAGAATTTGATGATCTAGCATCTTCATCTACATGTGCAACTCTGGCTTGGCTTTCATTTCTCCTATCTGTTCTGCCTTGGCACTGAGGACATTCAAATGCCCTATGACCTTCTTCTCCATAGTGAAAATATGTTCCACGAAAGCCTCCTCTTCCAGATCCTTGTCCTCTTCCTCTTCCTCTCTGATCTCTATTATTCTGATCTTGAAAATGATTGGAATTGTTTCCTCTCTAATTCTGGTTGCTACTGGCCTCATCCTTCTTTTTCAGATCTTCATTTCAGCCACCATATGACCATCCACCAGATCTTCCACCATGACCTCTTCCATTTTGTCTGCTCTCAAACTTCTTGTTCAGCTTTTCTTCTACTTTTAGGGAAAACTGGTATGCCTCCTCAATACTGTTCATTCGAACCAGATTCAACTCCTCCTGAATACTTGGCCTTAACCCATTAAGGTATTGGGCAACTTTCTCCTTATCAGCTTCTGCATGGCCTGTTCTGATGAGGAGTCGATAGAAATCTTTTGTATACTCCTGAACAGATCTTCCTGCTTACTTCAAACTTTGTATTTTCTTTAGTAGGTTAAGCTCATAATCAACAAGAATGAACTGTCACTTTAATTTATCCACCATCCGATCCCATCTTGTGATTTTATCTTTCCCTCTTCTATTTCGCTCCAATTGAATCTCTTGCCACCAGATCTTCGCATAATTTTCAGTTTGGCCTTCGCAAATTTGACCCTATTAGGATCCTCAACATCTTCATACTCAAAATATTCCTCACATTCATTGATCCAGTCAATCAATTCTTCTGGGTTAAGATTTTCAAAAAATGTAGGAACCTTAATCTTAGGTCTTTTCCCAATCTTAGAAATCGCCCAAAAAAGTCTTTCTTCCTCCTGATTCACAACTTCAGCTTCTCCTTCTTGATATTCTTCTTCGACTTCATCCTCGCTTTCATCTCTAACATTAAGATTCATTCCTCTGCGAATCTCTTCTTGCAATGCTCGCACTTATCTCTGCAGCTTTCTAACCTCAGGTGTCATACCACCAGCTCTTCCGCCATATTCTCTTCATGGAGGAATTTTTATGATGCCCGCTAAAACCCTAACCACAGTCCTGGTGCAAACTACCTCAGAGTCGGTGATCTATTTACACACTCAAGAAATCCTGCTCTGATACCACTTGATCAAGGGTGCTCCCCTTAATACCACAAATACATAACAGAAATAGAGAAACAACAACAATAATATGCAAGAATAGAAAATTGGCTTCTTATTATGTCCACAAATGTGGAATTACAAACTTTCAGAATTACAATATGCAAAGCCACATGGGCATTCCCTTACAATATTCTGTAGGACAAAGCCTCGAATCAATACCCAGATCTACTACCCAAAACTACCCTAGACAATACTACGGGCCTTCTTTATATAGGCAATTTCCACCACCCGAGAAGGTTCTAGAAATTTAGCCCTTAGGGCCGACCAAACATAGAATTATTTTATTTTATAATTTATTACATCAAAGTCAGCTCAAAATAACTTTTGAAACCCAAACAAAAATTTTGAAAAAAAATTATTTTTTGCCATTTTAGGTGGCCTGACTTCCGGAGACCATAAGTCATCACCAGTTGACCCGATTGACTATTATAACCCCATTTTGGAAACACCACGAAGCACTCTACAGGCCTCACCTGCACAAAGCGCCTGTCACCCAATTTTTGAACTCATCTAGGGCCTCTAAATCCTTCAAAACTGAGTTCAAAGTTTTTGTACCCTGCTGCCAATACCGAAAATCTTCAATATCTTCAAAACTAGACCTGATCTAGCCATGAAACTTTGCTAGCAGGCTGATATGACTAAGATGAACCTCCATATGTAAAATCAGACATTTTGAGATTATAAGATCAACTTACTAAAAATAGCAAGTTTTCATAAATAGAATTTCTGCACAAGATACCCCTTATTGAATACAAAAATAGAAATATTTTTGGGTGATGCAAGATTGCCCTTACACCCAGGATGCTCCTGCATCAGACACTCGGGGTAATTTGAGAAGTGACCCTGTCACAACTTAGGTGTGTAAAGGAAAACTAAGATGGTTAACCTCCTCCTTTGTTAGCCATGATGAATCTTCTACAGATCATCCTTTCCATTTGACCAAATACTCTTTATATGTCCTGTTCCTTGTGCTTCTGCCAACATGACTATCTAGTATGTCTTCAATCTCCTTGATATCTGAACTGGTTGCTGGAATACTCCATGGTGCTACTGCAACTTTATCTTCAACATCTCCTTCATGATACTCTATCAAATCTAAAATGTTAAATACTGGTGAAATATTCAGCTTAGTAGGCAATTTTACCTCATATGTATTTCCTGAATCATGCTTCTTCAGTATCGTACATGGTCCAAACTTTTTCATTTTCAGCTTGTTATATGTACCAACTAGAAACCGCTCCTTTCACAAATGAACCATGACTTCATCCCCAACCTAAAATTTCTTATGCCTCCTTTTCTCATCTGCCTTAGCCTTATACTATGCATTCATCTTGGTAATATGCTTCCTCACCTCCTCATGGATGTTCTTCAAGTATTCTGCAAAATCCTCAGCTTCAGCACTACTTATTTCTCTTTTATCTATATTTCTCAATTCAAATACATTTCTTAGACTACTTCCATATACAATCTGGAATGGTGATTTACCAATGCTCCTGTTGACAGAATTATTGTATGCAAATTCTGCCTGTGGTAAAATCAAATTCCATCCTGTTGGCTTATCTCCAACCAAACATCTCAGCAAATTTCTCAAACTTCTATTCACCACCTCTATCCGTCCATCAGTCTGTGGATGATGTGATGAACTGAACTTCAAATCTATCTTCAACTTCTTCTACAATGTACGCTAGAAATATCTAACAAACTTAGTGTCTCTATCTAAAACTATGGTCTTTGGCAAACCATGTAGTCTCACTACTTCTCTCAAAAACAATTCTGCTACATGAACAACATCATTAGTCTTTTTACAGGGAATGAAATGTGTCATCTTTGAAAATCTATCAACTACTACAAAAATTGAATCATGTCCCCGCTGTGTCCTCCGTAAACCCAGAACAAAGTCCATACTGATATCATCCCAAAGCTTCTCTGGTACAGGTAATGGCTGATACAACCCTATATTCTGCTTCACTTCTTTCACCATCTGACATACTCTGCAACTCTGTACAAACTTCTTCACATCTTGCTGTAACTGTGGCCAATAATAATTTTCACTAACCAAAGCAAGGGTTTTATCATGAGCAAAATGTCCAGCCAATCCTCCACTATGCTTCTCTTTGATGATATTCTCCCTCATAGAACTTCTTGGAATGCACAACTGACTCCCTCTGAATATCATATCATCCTGGATGATAAAATCCAGCCACTTCCTCCTATCTAGAGTAACAGGTTCTTTACAAGCTTTCCAAACTCCACCAAAATCAGGATCCTCTGGATACAAATTCTTGAGTTCCTTGAACCCAACCACCTCAATCTGCATGTCTGTCAGCAATAGTTGCCTTCTGCTAAGAGCATCTGCAACCCTGTGAGACTTTCCACTTCTGTGTTTCAAAACAAATGTATAACTCTGCAAAAACTCAACTCATTTCAAATGCCTCTGATTCAACTTTCTTTGACTATTCAAATATTGCAACGCTTGATGATCGGTATACAAAACAAACTCATTAGGAAGCAGATAATGTCTCCATTTCTTTAATGCCTTAATTATACCATAAAATTCCTGATCATTGACAGAATATTTTTTCTTGGCATCATTTAACTTCTCACTGAAATAAGCCACAGGTTTACCTTCTTTGCTCATAACAACTCCTATTGCAGTACCACTAGCATCACAATCTACTTGAAACACCTTATTAAAATCTGGAAGTGCTAAAACACATTGTTCTGTAACTTTTTGTTTCAACAATTGAAAACTCTTTTCTACCCCATTAGTCAACTTAAACTCTTTTCTATCCCCTCTCATTGTTTCAGTCAAGGGTTCACAAATACTGCTAAAATTTTTGATAAAATTTTTGTAAAAGCTAGCCAAACCATGAAAAGATCTTACCTCAGTAGCACTCCTCAGAGTAAGCCATTCAAGGATAGCCTGTACCTTCTCTGGGTCTATTTTTAGACCTTCTGCTGAAACTACAAATCCCAAATACGCTAACTCTTTCTTCACAAAACTGCACTTATTCAAATTAATCAACAATTTCTCATCACTCAACTTCTCAAACATCATACGAATATGCATCATATGTTCCTCCAATATGTTGCTAAAGATCAAAATATCATCTAGGTAAACAATGACAAACTTACTCAAAAAAAATTTTAGAACCTCATTGATAAGCCGCATGAAAGTGCTCGGTGCATTGCTTAGCCCAAAAGGCATGACTAACCACTCATATAGTCCTTCCTTTGTTTTGAAGGCAGTCTTCCATTCATCTCCTTCTCTGATCGGAATCTAGTGATATCCACTCTTCAGATCTATTTTTGAGAAATATACAGCTCCACTCAAATAGTCCATAATATCATCCATTTGTGGCAATGGAAACCTATACTTGATTGTGATCTTGTATATTGCTCTGGAATCTGTACACATCCTCCATTCTTCATTCTTCTTTGGTGCTAATACTGTTGGTACAGCACATGGACTCAGGCTCTCCCGAATCAATCCCCTAGGTAACAACTCATGTACTTGTCTGTTCAACTCTTCACTTTCTACTGGTGTCATTCTGTGTGCTACCTTGTTTGGAAAACTGGCTCTTGGAATCAAATCCATTTGATGACTAATCTTCCTTTCTAGTGGTAATCCATCAGGTACATTATCAGATACAATATCCTGAAACTCATTCAACAAATCTGCAACCTCTACAGGTACATCCTCTACTTCCTCGTTACCAGCTTTTGGAATTAAAGAAAAACACACATGCTCATGCCTCATACCATCTAAGAATTTTCTTCTATCAACAAAAGTTATTCTTGCATTGTCACATACCTTTTCTTTGATCACCTTCAATGGCTTTAGCTTATGTCACACTCCATCCTTTGTCAGGGAATAGGTATTCGCACGACCATCGTGTACAGCACATCTATCAAACTGTCACGGTCTACCCAACAACATATGACATGCATCTATAGATACTATATCACATATTACCTCATCTTGGTACCCGCCTATCTTGAACTTTACCAGGCATTGTTCACTGACCATGACCTTGTGGTCATCCTGCACCCAAGCAATCTGATATGGATGTGGGTGTTTCTGTCTCTTGAGCTTCAATTTTGTCACCATTTCTTCTGACACCAAATTGTTAGTACTTCCACTATCGATAATCACATCATAGCATTTACCTTCACACTTGCATCTAGTGTGAAACAAGCTCCTCTTTTGTTCAGGTTCATTCTCACCACTCAGCAGGACTCTTGTGTTAATTAGCATTTCTCATCTTTTAGCATCTTTAAAATTTGATGATCTGGCATCTTCATCTACATGTGCAACTCTGGCCTGGCCTTCATTTCTCCTGTCTATTCTGCCTTGGCACTAAGGACATTCAAATGCCCTATCACCTTCTTCTCCACAGTGAAAATATGTTCCACGGAAGCCTCCTCTTCCAGATCCTTGTCCTCTTCCTCTTCCTCTCTGATTTTTATTATTCTGATCTTGGAAATGATTGGAATTGTTTCCTCTCTGATTCTGGTTGCTACTGGCCTCATCCTTTTTTTTCGGATCTTCATTTTGGCCACCATATGACCGTCCACTAGATCTTCCACCATGACCTCTTCCATTTTGTCTGCTCTCAAACTTCTTGTTCAACTTTTCTTCTAGTTTTAGGGCAAATTGGTATGCCTCCTCAATACTGTTCATTCGAACCAGATTCAACTTCTGAATACTTGGCCTTAACCTATTAAGGTATCGGGCAACTTTCTCTTTATCAGCTTCCGCATGGCCTGTTCTGATGAGGAGTCGATAGAAATCTTTTGTATACTCCTGAACAGATCTTCCTGCTTGCTTCAAAATTTGCATTTTCTTTAGTAGGTCAAGCTCATAATCAACAGGAATGAACTGTCGCTTCAATTTATCCACCATCCGATCCCATCTTGTGATTTTATCTTTCCCTCTTCTATTTCGCTCCAATTGAATCTCTTGCCACCAGATCTTCGCATGACCTTTCAGTCTGGCCTTCGCAAATTTGACCCTATCAGGATCCTCAACATCTTCATACTCAAAATATTCCTCACATTCATTGATCAAGTCGATCAATTCCTCTCAGTTAATATTTTCAGAAAATGTAGGAACCTCAATCGTAGGTCTTTTCCCAATCTTGGAAATCACCCGAAAAATTCTTTCTTCCTCCTGATTCACAACTCCAACTTCTCCTTCTTCATATTCTTCTTTGACTTCATCCTCGCTTTCCTCTCTGACATTAAGATTCATTCCTCTGTGAATCTCTTCTTGCAATGCTCGCACTTGTCTCTACAGCTCTCTAACCTCAGGTGTCACAGTACCAGGTCTTCCACCACATTCTCTTCGTTGAGGCATTTTCGTGATGTACGCTGAAACCCTAACCACAGTCCTAGTGCAAATTGCCTCACAGTCGGTGATCTATTTACACACTCAAGAACTCCTACTCTGATACCACTTGATGAAAGGTGCTCCCCTTAATACCACAAACACATAACAGAAATAGAGAAACAACAACAATAATATGCAAGAATAGAAAATTGGCTTCTTATTATCTTCACAAATGTGAAATTACAAACTTTCAGAATTACAATATGCAAAGCCACATGGGCATTCCCTTACAATATTCTATAGGACAAAGCCTCGAATCAATACCTAGATCTACTACTTAGAATTGCCCTAGACAACACTACGGGCCTTCTTTATATAGGCAAGTTCCACCGTCCGAGAAGGTTCTAGAAATTTAGCCCTTAGGGCCGACCAAACTTAGAATTATTTTATTTTACAATTTATTACATCAAAGTCAGCTCAAAATAACTTTTGAAACCTGAACAAAAATTTTGAAGAAAAATTATTTTTCGCCATTTCAGGTGGCCTGACTTCCGGAGACCATAAGTCATCACCAGTTGACCCGATTGACAATTATAACCCCATTTCAAAAATGCCATGAAGCACTCTACAGGCTTGACCTGCGCTAGGCACCTATCACCTAATTTTTCAACCTTAGTCGGGGCCTCTAAAGCCTTCAAAACTGAGTTCAAAGTTTTTGTACCCTGCTGCCAATACCGAAAATCTTCAATATCTTCAAAACTAGACCTGATCTAGCCATGAAACTTTGCTGGAAGGCTGATATGAGTAAGATGAACCTCCATATGTAAAATCAGACATTCCAAGATCGTAAGATCAACTTACTTAAAATAGCAAGTTTCCATAAATAGTAACTCTGCACAAGATACCCCTTATTAAATATAAAAATAGAAATATTTTTTGGGTGATGCAAGATTACCTTTACACCCAGGATGCTCCTGCATCAGACACTCGGGGTAATTTGAGAATTGACCCTATCACGACTCAGGTGTGCAGAGGAAAACCAAGATGGTTAACCTCCTCTTTTGTTATCCATGATGAATCTTCTACAGGTCATCCTTTCCATTTGACCAAATACTTTTTATATGTCCTATTCCTTGTGCTTCTACCAACATGACTGTCCAGTATGTCTTCAATCTCCTTGATATCTGAACTGGTTGCTGGAATACTCCACTGTGCTGCTGCAACCTCAACTTCAACACCTCCTTCATGATACTCTGTCAAATCTAAAATGTTAAACACTGGTGAAATATTCAGCTCAGTAGGCAATTCTACCTCATATACATTTCCTAAATCATGCTTCTTCAGTATCGTACATGGTCTAAACTTCTTCATTTTCAGCTTGTTATATGTACCAACTAGAAACCGCTCCTTTCTCAAATGAACCATGACTTCATCCCCAACCTAAAATTTCTTATGCCTCATTTTCTCATCTGCCTTAGCCTTATAATCTGCATTAATCTTGGTAATATGCTTCCTCACCTCCTCATGGATGTTCTTCAAGTGTTCTACAAAATCTTCAGCTTCAGCACTACTTATTTTTCCTTTATCTATCTTTCTCAATTCAGATGCATTTCTTGGACTACTTCGATATAGAATCTAGAATGGTGATTTACCAGTGCTCCTGTTGACATAATTATTGTATGCAAATTCTGCCGATGGTAAAATCAAATCCCATCCTGTTGGCTTATCTCCAACCAAACATCTCAGCAAATTTCTCAAGCTTCTAGTCACCACTTCTGTTTGTCCATCAGTCTGTGGATGATGTGATGAACTGAACTTCAAATTTGTCTTCAACTTCTTCCACAATGTACGCCAATAATATCTAACAAACTTAGTGTCTCTATCTGAAACTATGGTCTTTGGCAAACCATGTAGTCTCACTACTTCTCTAAAAAATAATTCTGCTACATGAATAGCATCATTAGTATTTTTTTAAGAAATGAAATGTGTCATTTTTGAAAATCTGTCAACTACTACAAAAATTGAATCATGTCCCCGCTGTGTCTTCGGTAAACCAAGAATAAAGTCTATACTGATATCCTCCCAAGGCTTCTCTGGTACATGTAATGGCTGATACAACTCTGTATTCTGCTTCACTCCTTTCACCATTTGACATACTCTGCAACTCTGTACAAACTTCTTCACATCTTGCTGTAACTGTGGCCAATAATAATTTTCACTAACCAAAGTAAGGGTTTTATCACGACCAAAATGTTCAGCCAATCCTCCACTATGCTTCTCTTTGATGAGATTCTCCCTCATAGAACTTCTTGTAATGCACAACTGACTCCCTCTGAATAGCATATCATCCTAGATGATAAAATCCAGCCACTTCATCTTATCTAGAGTAACAGGTTCTTTACAAGCTTTCCAAGCTCCACCAAAATCAGGATCCTCTGGATACAAATTCTTGAGTTCTTTGAACCACACCTCAATCTGCATCTCTATCAGCAATAGTTGCCTTCTGCTAAGAGCATCTGCAACCCTGTTAGACTTTACATTTCTATGTTTCAAAACAAATGTACAACTCTGCAAAAACTCAACCTATTTCAAATGCCTCTGATTCAACTTTTTTTGACTATTCAAATATTGCAACGCTTGATGATCAGTATACAAAACAAACTCTTTAGGAAGCAGATAATATCTCCACTTCTTTAATGCCTGAACTATAGCATAAAATTTCTGATCATAGACAAAATATTTTCTCTTGGCATCATTTAACTTCTCACTGAAATAAGCAACGGGTTTACCTTCTTAGCTCATAACAACTCCTATTGCAGTACCACTAGCATCACAATCTACTTGATACACCTTATTAAAATCTGGAAGTGCTAAAACAGGTTGTTCTGTAACTTTTTGTTTCAACAATTGAAAACTCTTTTCTATCCCCTCTCATTGTTTCAGTCAAGGGTCCACAAATACTGCTAAAATTTCTGATAAACTTTTTGTAAAAGCTAGTCAAACCATGAAAAGATCTTACCTCAGTAGCACTCCTCAGAGTAGGCCATTCAAGGATAGCCTGTACCTTCTATGGGTCCATTTTTAGACCTTCTACTAAAACTACAAATCTCAAATACACTAACTCTTTCTTCACAAAACTGCACTTCTTCAAATTAATCAACAATTTCTCATCACTCAACTTCTCAAACACCATACGAATATGCATCATATGTTCCTCCAATGTCTTGCTAAAGATCAAAATATCATCTAGGTAAACAATGACAAACTTAGCCAGAAATTCTTTCAGAACCTCGTTCATGAGCCGCATGAAAGTGCTCGGTGCATTGGTTTGCCCAAAAGGCATGACTAACCACTCATATAGTCCTTCCTTTGTTTTGAAGGCAGTCTTCCATTCATCTCCTTCTCTGATCCATATCTGGTGATATCCACCCTTCAGATCTATCTTTGAGAAATATATAGCTCCACTCAAACAGTCCATAATATCGTCCATTCACGGCAATGGAAACCTATACTTGATTGTGATCTCATTTTTTGCTCTGGAATTTGTACACATCCTCCATTCTCTATTCTTCTTTGGTGATAATACTGCTGGTACAGCACATGGACTCAGGCTCTCCCAAATCAATCCCTTCTGTAACAGCTCATGTACTTGTCTGTTCAACTCTTCACTTTCTGCTGGTGTCATTCTGTGTGCTGCCTTATTTGGCAAACTGGCTCCTGAAATCAAATCCATCTGATGATTGATCTTCCTTACTGGTAGTAATCCATCAGTTACATTATCAAATACAATATCTTGAAACTCATTCAACAAATCTACAACCTCTACAGGTACATCCTCTACTTCCTCTTTACCAGCCTTTGGAATTAAAGCAAAACACACATGCTCATGCCTCATACCATTTAGGAATTTTCTTCCATCAACAAAAGTTATTCTTGCATTGCCACATACCTTTTCTTCAGTCTCCTTCAATGGCTTTAGCTTATGTCACACTCCATCCTTTGTCAGGGAATAGGTATTCGCACGACCATCGTGTACAACACATCTGTCAAACTGTCACAGTCTACCCAACAACATATGACATGCATCCATAGATATTATATCACATAGTACCTCATCTTGGTACCTGCTGATCCTGAACTTTACCAGGCATTGTTCACTAACCATGACCTTGTGGTTATCCTGCACCCAGGCAATCCGATATGGATGTGGGTGTTTCTGTCTCTTGAGCTTCAACTTTGTCACCATCTCTTCTGACACCAAATTGTTAGTGCTTCCACTATCGATAATCACATCATAGCATTTACCTTCACACTTGCATCTAATGCAAAATAAGCTCCTCCTTTGTTCAGGTTCATTCTCACCACTCAGCAGGACTCTTCTGTTAATTAGCGTTTCTCCTCTTTCAGCATCTTCAGAATTTGATGATCTGGCATCTTCATCTACATGTGCAACTCTGGCCTGTCCTTCATTTCTCTTGTCTATTCTGTCTTGGCGCTGAGGACATTCAAATGCCCTATGACCTTCTTCTCCATAGTGAAAACAAGTTCCACGGAAGCCTCCTCTTCCAGATCCTTTTCCTCTTCCTCTTCCTCTCTGATCTTTATTATTCTGATCTTGGAAATGATTGGAATTATTTCCTCTCTAATTCTGGTTGCTACTGGCCTCATCTTTTTTTTTCGGATCTTCATTTCGGCCACCATATGACCGTCCACCAGATCTTCCACCACGACCTCTTCCATTTTGTCTGCTCTCAAACTTCTTGTTCAGCTTTTCCTCTACTTTTAGGGCGAACTGGTATGCCTCCTCAATACTGTTCATTCGAACCAGAGTCAACTCTTCCTGAATACTTGGCCTTAACCCATTAAGCTATCGGGCAACTTTCTCCTTATCAGCTTCGGCATGGCCTGTTCTGATGAGGAGTTGATAGAACTCCTCTGTATACTCCTAAACAAATCTTCCTGCTTGCTTCAAACTTTGCATTTTCTTTAGTAGGTCAAGCTCATAATCAACAGGAATGAACTGTCGCTTCAATTTATCCACCATCCGATCCCATCTTGTGATTTTATCTTTCCCCCTTCTATTTCACTCCGGTTGAATCTCTTGCCACCGGATCTTCGCATGACCTTTCAGTCTGGCCTTCGCAAATTTGACCCTATCAGGATCCTCAACATCTTCATACTCAAAATATTTCTCACATTCATTGATCCAGTTGATCAATTCCTCTAGGTTAAGATTTCTAGAAAATGTAGGAACCTCAATCTTAGGTCTTTTCCCAATCTTTGAAATCACCCGAAAATATCTTTCTTCCTTCTGATTCACAACTTTAGCTTCTCCTTCTTGATATTCTTCTTCGACTTCATCCTCGCTTTCATCTCTGACATTAAGATTCATTCCTCTGTGAATCTCTTCTTGCAATGCTCGCACTTGTCTCTGCAGCTCTCTAACCTCAAGTGTCACAGCACCAGCTCTTCCACCATGTTCTCTTCGTGGAGGCATTTTCACGATGCGCGTTGAAACCCTAACCACGGTCCTAGTGCGAACTGCCTCAGAGTCGGTGATTTGTTTACACACTCAAGAACTCCTACTCTGATACCACTTAATGAAGGGTGCTCCCCTTAATACCACAAACACATAACAGAAATAGAGAAACAACAACAATAATATGCAAAAATAGAAAATTGGCTTCTTATTATCTCCACAAATGTGGAATTTCAAACTTTCAGAATTACAATATGCAAAGCCACATGGGCATTCCCTTACAATATTCTGTAGGACAAAGCCTCAAATCAATAACCAGATCTACTACCCAGAACTGCCCTAGACAACACTACGGGCCTTCTTTATATAGGTAATTTCCACCACCCGAGAAGGTTCTAAATATTTAGCCCTTAGGGCCGACCAAACTTAGAATTATTTTATTTTACAATTTATTATATCAAAGTCGGCTCAAAATAACTTTTGAAACCCGAATAGAAATTTTGAAGAAAAAATATTTTTTGCGATTTTAGGTGGCCTGACTTTCGGAGACCATAAGTCATCACCAGTTGACCCGATTGACTATTATAACCCTATTTTAGAAATGCCACGAAACGCTCTATAGGCTTGACCTTTGCAAAGTGCCTATCACCCAATTTTTTGACCTCATCTAGGGCTTCTAAAGCTTTCAAAACTGAGTTCAAAGTTTTTGTACCCTGCTGCCAATACTGAAAATCTTGAATATCTTCAAAACTAGACCTGATCTATCCATGAAACTTTTCTGGCAAGCTGATATGATTGAGATGAACCTCCATATGTAAAATCAGACATTCCAAGATCGTAAGATCAACTTACTAAAAATAGCAAGTTTCCATAAATAGCAACTCTGCACAAGATAGCCCTTATTGAATACAAAAATAGAAATATTTTTGAGTGATGCATGATTACCCTTACATCCAGGATGCTCTTGCATCACATCCACAAGGTAATGGATAGGCAGAATCTAGCAACAAAAGTTTGGTCAAAATTTTTAAAAGAGTCCTGGACAAAAACAAGAAAGCTTGGGATTCCAAATTGTTACAAGCCCTATGGGCTGATAGGGTTACAGTTAAAAAGGCAATAGGGTGTGCTCCTTTTGACTTGTTGTATGGAATCAATGCAAGATTATCTCAAAATAATTTGTTACAAATGTATCAGTTCATTCAAGCATATGATGATGATATAGAAGAAGATATGACAGTCATAATGAATGATTTGATTTAGCTAAATGAAGTAAGAAATGAAGCACATGACAAGAATGGAAGGATGGAGGCCCAATGTAAAGTTTTTTTTGACAAAAGGACTACTCAAAGAACTTTTACAAGTGGTGACATGGTCTTGTTGTGGAATGCAAGACTAGAAGAGAAAGGAAAACATGGTAAATTTGATCCCATCTAGTTATGACCATATATTGTTGAAGAAAAATGGGGAAAAAATTCTTATCTATTGAGAAGTTTAACAGGTGAGCTCATGGAATTTCCAGTCCATGGTCAATTCTTATAGTTCTATTTCTCTTAAAGAGATCTTTTCAACCCCTGCATAGGTTTGGTTCTTTTTGTATATAGTTCCTTGTCTTTTCTTTAAGTTTTTGATCTAGTCTATTGTCCCAAGAGATTCTGGTTTTCTCATTGTATCTGCAAGAGATACACATCCCCAATCAAAGCCACTATTATCACCATATAAATTTTTTCAGCTATGAGATAATGTTTCAAAATAGTTTGAGATTATTGACCTAGTGGTATTATTCTTCAAAGTGTAAACCCTAAGTTTTGTCCGAAGCCCTAACTCATCCTAGGTCATGTTATGTTTTTGCATTACCTTTTTGAGTCGCTAATCTTTTCATAAAACATGTGCTAATACTCGCTTTGTTCATTGTTTTATGTGTCAAAGTGGTTAGGATTTCAAACCATTAACCCTTTCATTTAATTAAATCCACCAAGGCCTAAGTTTTAGATTAATTTTTCATAAAGGAAAGCTTTTAAAATTGTGCGGTTGTCATTGCACCGCAAGATTGTTCTTTGTCAGATTCCCTGACATGAGAAATGATGACCATGCACCACCTGTCCTTGTGGGCCCTTTTGATTTTGTGATGCGCTGGCCTTTAATGTGTGAATCTAATCCATGGCTATCATTATACCATTGGACCAAGATGTATATCCTTTATGCATCATGGTATAGTGGCAACCGTCAAATTACCTTTTGATGAATAAAGTTGGCGGTGGGTCCTGACACTGTTAGGTCATATTCTCATGGCTAATTTTTATTGGTTGTTAGCAGTATTGAGGTGGCGGTTGTCACTTTCTTTCGAAATTGTTTTTGAAGATGACAGGTCTTCCACTTGTCATTTTTCTATGACATGTTATTTTCTGATTCGATTTTCAGTTGGATGATGTGTCACCGTGGGACCTGACTAGTATGAGGATTAAAGTGTGGCAAGATCTTATGGCTATCGTTATACCATTAAGATGAGATGTGTGTCTTTTATGCATCATGGTATAGCGATGACCGTCGATCTTTCCTAGGGATATGAAGTGTTCATTGGGTCCTCCATTGTCAGAACTTTTAATGATGTGTTTCTTTTTTATTGGCCTGTGGTGCTAATGATGAGTTTTGATTGTCAGGTGTTTCTGACACCATAGATGATGTGGGATTTTTTTGCTTTTTGGTTTTTCCAAGGTACCATCTCCTAATTCATTGAGGGTTTTTAAAGTGTTCAATGGGGCTGAGGTTTTATTAAATTATGGTGATCGTCCGATCAAACTGCATCTATGATGGTCGTTATATCTAGGGTTGGTATCTCTAATAGGTTTTGGCTTGCACTTTAGCGACGTGATGATACATGTCTGTTCTGGGAAAAATAAAGATTATTATTAAAGTCTTTCCAGCTAGCATTTTGAAATGTTATCATTGGTCGAGAACTGAGTTAGGGAAAAGTAAATAGGGCTTTACTATTTGACTTGCTGACCATCTAATGCACCGAAGTGGATATTTATCAATGGTTAAAATTCAAAATTTTGCTTAGTGACATTTCTCACGTCCTATGAATACAGAGGCCGCCAATTTTTCAGTAATGGTGGATTTATTGTGCTATGTACGAATGAATTGCAAGTAGTTGGCTACACTATACAACACAAATCAACCATTTTTTCTAATTACTATTTTCATAAGCTCTCTGGCGATTGGATTTCTCTCTCTGAGCGATTTCAAGTGAAGAATTTACAAGTGCCTGGTAGGTATACTTTCTGAATTTAAAAAGAATTGCTTGAAGTTTGTGCAGAATTTGTGTTTCTAGTTAGTATTTTAGCGTTTCCTTGAAGTGCTCATATTCAAGTGCCTAGCCCTAGTTTCAAGATGCTACACAAGAGGAAATTTTTTGGTCAAACATAGTATATCAAGAGAGGGATTTTTGAGGATTTAATGCATTTACTTCCACATTCAAACAATGGGGTAGCTAGGATGAAAGAACTAGTTGTAAGAAACCCTAGAGATTCAGTTGCAGATGGTATCCATGATAGGGGAAATTGGATGAGAGATGCCAAGGTGGGTGACAAGCAGAACAGACTTATTCTGTTCAAGTCAGCTTATTCACAAAGGAACGCTTGTGCCCCTTTAAGTAATATATGGAAATTTGATATTGGCAAGTTGGTTGTCCCTGGTGTTTTTATGGATGCTGAGTTATTAATTTAGATAGCTAAGTGCTATGATCCTGTGAGAAAGTGTGTCAAGGATATAAATGGTAGAGACCTAATCAGCATCACAGAGGATGAGATTAGGGAAGTATTTTCATTAAATGACACATCAGTGGGGTTAGAAAAGATAGATTTTACAAAGTTTATTGAAATCTATGAAGCGCAAAAAGATTATCTAAGGGTAGGCCCTTTGAGGCAATTTTTTGATCAAATTGGAACAATGTGTGCTATCAGTGCAAGCACACCAGAGCCCTTTAGATTAGACTTATTAGTAGAAGAGAACAAGAAGTTTATAAATCTTTGACTTTGATTCTAGGGCATGATGACGCAACTCATATGCCAATACCATACATGTTCAAGATGGTACAATCACTGCACCCCCAATTAGCCCTTAATTTTTACTTTGCATCTCATTTAGCTGATCTAATCCATGAAGGGTTGATGGGAATCAAAAATATGAAGGTATCTAGACTTTTTGGGTGGTACTCAATGCTGATGCACATGTTTCTGTACAAGGGTGATGGATATTTTGGTACAACAATAAATATTGTGAAAGAAAGGAATGGAGAAATTCTTCCAGTGCAGTTGTGGACTACACCTCTATCATGGGATAGAATTGATGCAAGCTATATTATTTTTGATAGAGATTTTGCCTCTAGACTTGGAACTCTTTTACATTTTGACAATTCAAGGATTCGAAGAGAGTTGTTGAGGCTAATTAGGCCAAAGGAGTTTTGCCAGGATATTACTATTGTCCACAACTTTGGGGATATTATTTTATATCTAGTTTCCATAGTTTTCAAAGTGTATGGTTGCAAGGTAGCACCTTATATTTTACCTTATCAAGTCCCATTGAAGTTGGGATATGCAGAAATTCTAAGGCAAATTGGAGATTTACAAGAGTCCACTCTCACTGGTAAAGGAAGGGGAACTTTTTTCCCAGACATAACCATAGCACATCAATATGTGATTACAAAGAGAGGATGGGTACATTTGAGTAAGGTTTTTTAGCCTTACAAAATGTCTAGAGTAGTGATCAGATGTGCAGATACATAAGGTTTTCTTGCAGGAGTATTTAGAGATAAGGTGAGGTGTGCTCTTATTGAGCATCAATTTAGTTTCCCTTAGGATGTAATTAGGAATGAGTTTGATCTTCAAACTCAGCAGATCAAGAAAGAAAAGTGGGTCATCTATAAGAAGACTCTTGATTTCATTCAAAATTTTGACAAGGCATATGACCCATTGAAGGGATTTGAACTGTGGGCAAGAAAAGTGGATGCCCTTATGGAACATTTTTAAGGCATCATGCATGCAGCCAATGAAAAAAGGGTAGCAATGAGTAAGATAGACCCTAAGATGGCTAGGCAGATTTTGAGCTGGCCTAAATACATTAAATTGACCCCAAGGGGAATTTACACAATGAAAAGAAGAAGTGGTTGCACTGTTCTCCTGCCACCGCAAAAAAGAAGTGAAGATATCCCTTCTACATCAAGAGGGAAAAGGCCTATTGATGATCTAGCAGTGCAAGGACCCTCTCCAAAGAGGCAGAAACAAGAAGAAGTAAGACTAGGAGAAGAGGCTTATTCACCTTCTCAATCCCCTATTCAATTGGATGAACATGGGGTGGCAGAAAAACTTCTGAAACTAAGAAATGAAGGAAACATTTTTGTTTCTAATAATGATTTGCAGGAAGGAATGTCTGAGGCACCTAAGGAGGTGGCCATGGATCTTTCAATTGAAGAGATTGAGGGTAAACAGATGGAACCTATTCTAAAATAGGCCACAGATTCTTTTCTTGCCGATGATAAGTTTGTTAAGATGAAGGCATTCTCCCAATTTCTTTGGAGAATGAAAATAAATCAATTTAAGGAGATATGTCAAAAGAAGAAAAATGAATCCCCTGCTAGGGATATCACAGAAATAGAGACTAAGACCAAGGTAGAAATGGCCAAAGAATTTGAAAGGATCACTCCCGAGGTGAGGAGAACCATGGTGCATGTTGTAGGGGTCTTAATTTTACCAGAGTGGGACATTGTTGATGCAATTGTCTTTGACCAAGTGAGAAAAAGAAAAGTGAAGACTCTTCCTAGAGTAGAACGGGCTGAACAGGCTGCACGAGGATTTTCTTTCTCTAAAGATCATGCTGCTCTTGTAATATGCTCTCTAAATAAAGATGAAAATAAATGAAAGAGAAAGGATCTCTCTGCAGGATATACAGGTAGTTTGTTAGTCCAGAGAGTAGGAGGAGTTCAAGCATCAAATTTGATTTTAGAAACTGCCAAATTTAATGCCCAAGTGGTAGAAAAATATGCTAGAGAGAAGGAAGAGCTTAAGCTCAAGTTTGAAATAGTTCTCAAATCCTACAATGAGCTTAAGGTTGAGCTAATCTAGAAGGACAAATTAATTGCACAATTGTCAGGGCCCTTAGACCATTGGTCTCCTCAACTGGTGATAGCTGATAAGCCTACAGTAGCTTCATCTTCTAGCCCAAATGTTGACTTTCCAGCTTCGCCACTGCCAGATACAAGCTTGGATTCAAGGGTCAGCTAGGAAAAAATAGAGATTAGCAGAAGAGAAATATAGGTTAAAAGAAACTAGATTGCGACTTGAAAAGGAGAAGGATGAGAACAAAAAGGCTACAGTTTTGGCAACCAAGAAGTATGAAGAGAAGATGATTGATGCCATCATGTAGTTTTCCACTGATTTAAAGCCTTCAATTTTTCATAATCATGTAAATAAGTTAAATTCTTTTTTTATAGCTTTAAATAAGGAGAGGACAGAAATGTCCCCAATTTTGAAAAAATGCATTGAGAGGGCTTCAAACATAAAGCTTTTTCGGATGCTCTCAAAGGGGCAGGAAGATCTAGATCTGTTAGTGAAACCAGTGCATCAAGTTATGAAGAAAATAATATAGTATGATATTATGTTGTATAATTTCATCAGGAAGTCACACATGCTAAAGGCTGAATTAATGCTTTCAAATTTTGAAATAGTACCCATAGTTTTTTCTGATAAAGGGGAAATCAAAGAAGCATATCAGTGGAGAGGAGAGATGGATGCACTCCTCTTAGTTAAGGTAACTAGTGTCTTGGATGACACATATTCTCTTAATAATGTAATTAAATTGTTAATAAATGCCAGGTCAATGTTTGATAACATTCAGCAGTGAGTGACTCAGATAGAAAATGAATGGGAGTAGTTATCCAAGAAAAAGGTTGATTTTTTTAATGTTGATTTTCCTAGCGAAGACATATATAATAGGTGGAGGTATCAATATATACCTCATGTTCAAAAGGATAGTATTCCACCAACTTCTTAGGGTGGACATAGATAGATATTTTTTGGTAACAATAGTTGGTGAGATATTTTGAAGAAATTTATTACCAGGTGAACAACAAGGAGCATAGGACAAATTTCATGAAGGCAACCAGATACAGCAAAAGAAGCATAAAATAGGGCAGTGTTCCTACAATATCTCATCTACTTCGACAGTGCATTTATTGTAAATATGTAAAAGTTGCTGTAAAGTTTTTCTTGATTAAAATATGTAACCCTAGAATGATCGGTGGCTTGTTGCATTTTCTCATATATAAAGGATTTTTCATGATCATTCTAGGCATTGAGAGCTTAAGAGAAAAAGATAGAAATTCTAAAAACCTAGCACTCAGTCAGGGATTATAAATTTTGTATCATTTTATCAAAGAGATAGAGAAGAAGTATAGGTTTCTGCTATTATTTTGAAAGCTTTGTTTAGGATTTGATGTATGCAACATTTAAAGGGAGAACTTAATATGAATCTTGGATCTTTGTCTCTCCTGTGAGTTTTTTTAGTAAATTTTCAAGTTTCTTTGAGGTTTATATGTATGTGTTTGAACTTTGAGTTCTGATCTAGGATTGGATTAAAATTGCTTTGAGGTGGATGCATGTTTACTGAATCTATTCAAGGATTTTTGAAAGTAGGAAAGATTTGAAGTAGTTTGTGTCTATGTTCAAGACCCACATTTCATTAGGAACTATTGTATTCATTCTATTTTCTAACTCTATTGCCCAATGGATAAGGCACTGGCCTTGATCTTCCTATCTTATCTTTGTATGGAATGATTGGAATCTTGTAATCCTGAAAAACATTTAATCATTACCTGTCTTTTACTTTTATTTACTATATATGTTGTCCTATCTAGTGATACAGATTCAATGAACAATAGGTTTTTGTTTAGTACTTTCTCATTTTTATCTATTGTAAGATCCAATATTCAATAAGGGGCAGAGTTAAAACTATTAGAGTTAATATCTATTGGATCAGGTGTACCCACCTTGGTTTTATAGAGCCACAAGCAAAAGAGAGTAGTTTATCCCTATAGTTGGTCCAGTTGTCTTGCAGAGCTCTCATACTTGGAACTAACCATTCCTAATACTAGTCTCAAGGCATATTGGTAACCCTAGTTGGCATAAGTGTTTTCAAACACCAACACTAGGAAATTTATAATGAAACTTTCTAGAGACCTACAACTTCTCATGTACTTCTCAGATCTAGTATTACCACTTTCCAACCTATTAATAGACACAAAAAGGGGAATAAGTTTATGGAAATGGGTTTTCCTTTGTCAAACGCCTATTTAGGAATCAACCTTAAAATTGAATTGAAATTGCATAAGAAATTATGAAATTAAAGCTTGATCTAGAGCATAAATCACCGTATACCTTGATAATGTAATGCCTCTTTGGATGTGATCACAACTGTTGATGCAATAACTTTAGCTCCCCAAAAACCTAATAGGAAATCATGAAACCAAAGCCTTTGACGATGGATGTAGTAGTTTACCATAATGCTTGATGAAAAGAAAGAATAATTCCTTGAAGATCTTGATGATTTTCATGATTTCTTGATTGATTGTTTGTAATTGTGAATATCTTGCACTTGATTGAGATATCATGTTATCCTAAATGAGGGGAGATTATGTCCTTTTATACTAGAATCCCTCCATTTTAGGGCTCAAGTCTATTTTTGACTTACTTTAAATCTAAATCTCAAATAAAAACCCCACCCATCAAGTCTTTGGAAAAATTTGGGCCCAAAATCCAAGGGACAAGTTAGCTAGGGAACTTGTCCTAGGGACAAGCTAGCTAGGCAACTTGTTCTAGGCAAAATGAACTTAAATTTCACTGGGGTATCAGGGAAGGTGAAAAGAACCCAGGGGATAAAATACAAGTTGTTGTGAGGTCAAGGAAGATCCAAAAAAAATAAAAAGTAATAACTATTACATTAGATAAATCTTATCATTTATTGATTGAATTGAGTAAGTACATCCTTTATTCCATTTATCTATAACTCTTTGATGTGGAGGATGTGGAGGAGGCATTTATTATATTATACATTGGTGTTGGTAATTGTAATTATGCAAATTTACCCTTCCTATACAATTCTACACATACATTCACTATTTTTGTCTATTCATTCATTTCTCTTATGCATTCATCACTTTATTACACACATGTGTTTTCTATTTCTTCTTCTTCATATTTATTCTTGCATAATAGTGCATTTATTCCTAGTCTGCATCATGAATTACTAGATCTACACATTTTTATTGTTCTCCTCTTGCATGTTTTTAATAGTTTGATGTTCTCAAGAACTTGTGTAAAAAAATGACTTTACATTTGGCTTCCTTGAATTGTTGGGATTTTATTCATGTGTTCACATTATGTTTTCCAATTTTGTATAATGATCATGGTATTTTTTCATTTATGTTATGATTTTATGCTTCAATGATGCACTTACGATCATGATGTTATATCTCTATTAAAAAAAATGTTATTACATATTTATCCCTATGTTTTGAGGGTTCCTTAGTGACGCATTACAGCTCTCTAGGACTTACTATCTAAGGTGCATATTTCATCTGTACAAGTCAAGGATTCTTTTTTTGGGGGATTTTACTCTTGATGGTTCATTTTAGTTTTGAAGATCTTCAAGTTTTAGATTGGGGTTCCTTATCCTCATTCATTTTTAGATTTGCTATGGAAATTAGTTATTATTCGTAAGATTAAAATTTTCTTTTGTCTCATTATTTAGAATAATATCTTTACCATTAAGAACCTTTGTTAGAGGGTTTTTTTTATTCCTAACATATTCTTTCTATGCATGAAAGATCTCGAAGACTCCTTTCATTTACTCTTCAAATATTCCTTTTCTAGGGAGTTTTAATCTGATTTTCTCAATCTATAGAAAATTTCATGAGTGTTTCTGACCTCCATCTCTGATTGTTAGACTTTGTGAGTTTCCAAATTTTCCAATTTTTCACTAACATTTTTTTGGTCCCTTTTGATTCCACATATTGATTGGGGTATTTGGAAAGAGAGAAATAGATATATCTTTAGACATGTTTTTTTATCCTCCTAAGGTGGTGGCTTTGAAGGTTCAATATGTAGTCAAGGAAATTTTATTGGCTTCTTGTAATAATTGTAAGGTTTCAAGTCGTATCTTGTCTTCTTCTTTTTCATAAATCAATGTGGCTAAGCACTAAAATATCCAATGGGATATTTCTATTCCTTTAGTTAAACAGATGCAAATCAAAGAGGGTGTGGTATGGAAAGAGCTGTTGGAAGCTTGGATTAAAATAAATACTGGTTTTGGGATGGTTCATGACAACAATGGTATATTTTTCTTAGCAACAACTTGCCCTTTGAACTCTCAGTAAAACCACTATGTCATGTCTTATGCAACGTACATAGTCCTAAAAATTGTGGCTTCTCGAGGATTTCAAAACTCTTTCCTCAAATGTAATTCATTGAATATAATCAACTTCCTAAAAGGGATCCAAAGCCCAAGATAGACCATAAAATCCTTGATCCTTGATTGTTTAAATTTATTGACCTCCTCTCAAATGTTTAACATTCTCATATTTACTGAGAAGGTCATTTGATTGTGGATATTTTTGCAAACTTAAAGGCATGTAGGCTAATGTGAGAATATCAGGGATAAACCATCTAACTCCTAAAGATATTAAAATACTTATTAACATTAATTTCAAATGATGTCAATTTGGAGGCATTTCTGGGAATGATTGATTTGAAGTCCAAACTTGTGTGAACTGGCATAGTGACAAGTCTAACCCTCATAATGTCACATTAATATGTCAATGGCCATATGAGTCCTAATTATTGCAACTGGATTATTTTCATGTTTTTTGGGTTCTTTTTTCCCCCTTGGAAAGATGGATGAAGATAGGAGCATAGTTGAGCCAATTATATACCAAAAATGGTAGGTTAATGCTAATGTCTAGAGTGTGATATCTACTAAAAGCCTCACCTCATGCATTGAGATGTTGATGGTTTTAATCCTTAGGTTACAATTGTGTTTATGGAGGTATGTTATAAGGGTATTCTCAAGGTATTTGGTATTAATTTGGTGATTTCAAAATAATTTCTGGCAAAGGTTTCTTATACTCTAAGGGAAGATATTTTTTAGGGATAGAAATAGTGCAAATGAAGTTGTGGAAATGTTATTGTAAAAAGGCGAGAGGAACAAAGGGAAAAGGACTTCTAATGGTTGCAATGATAGGACTAATATCAATCCTCTATGGCTAGAGATTACAAAAGTAATTATTAGGTTTATGAAACCTATCACTTTTATCCTGAAACACTTTAGGTTCTTGATAAGTACATATTGTTTCATTTTTATCTTTTTGTCCCTATCTCATAGTTCAAAGGTTCATAGGGAAACTACCTCAACCTGAATTATACATGAGGGTTTAATCCTTCTTTTTATGGAATTTGCAAAAGCTATCTCTATGCCACATAATCCAAAGCTTAGTATGGATAAAAAAGATATTAACCATTTTATAAAGGAGTATCCTTTGGTGCTAGAGGATGTCCCCTATGATGATGATGGTGGTATTCATTTCTATAAATGAACAAACCCTGAGAATGAAGATAAGGCCCACCATAAAATTATTTCACCTGATGATGAAGAGTCAAATTATACTCCTTTTATTTAGCATGACCTTGATTCCTTAATCCCTAGCATTAATGTTAAAGGTAAGGGGAAAGTGGGGGGCTTATTCCTTTGTGTAAACTAAGGGCAAGGAGAAAATGTCTTTGGCTTCTCACTCTTCCCATTTCAATAAAAAGCCTAAAAAAGATATTGATAGAAGTGAGGAATATATTCTACAGTCCCCAATTACTAATAATCTTTATATATGGACTTTCATGTTTATATCTCTATAAGGAAAGATGTTCCTTTGGAGAACATATCATATATGTATGGCGGTGTGAATATGGGTAAGAATTATAAAGAGATTATGGACAACCATTGTATTCTGCTAATGTGGATGGTGTCTGAGATTAATGTCTTCAAGGCTAAGTGTGCTCAAATCCCCAATCCACAAAATAAGGATAAAATCCTTTCCAGTATATAGAAGTTGTCCAAATGGATCAAGAACTTGAAAGAAATTCATAAATAATCATTTAAACTTTTGAGGATGTCATTACAAAAGTGCATGAAAAATTAACGGTAGTCATGGTGGTGAGTCATGGTAGAATGTAGAATATCTCAAGCGGGCTAAAGAAGTTAAATGCCTAGGGGAAGGCTATGTAAGGTTTATGAAAGGGCACATCTAAGTTCCCTACCGATAATGTGAAATTGAAGAAATGAATGACTAATCTTGTGGTGGTCTCTAGCTCTCTCCCTAATCCAACCACTAGATTTCGTAGCAAGGAAAAAGGTGTCACTCCCATTGATTGTATCATCAAAAAGGTTCATAATATCAATGATGATTTGATTCAAAAGAATGAATATCTAATAAAAATTATTTAAGGTCTCTGGGGTTTTATCTCATTTTCCTACTTATATTTTATTGCTTTCCAATGTGTAGTTTGCTATTGGTATCTTTCGATTAGAATTTTTTTGATGTAAAAGAGTTTTCGGACCCTTCGAAACATGTTTTCCTCTAATGAAAAAATAAAGAATAAAAAGAACATATTAAAAGAAGAACCAAAAGAATTCAAATAAACTTTGAGTTCAAATCAAGATAAGAAATAAGGAAACACAAGCAACAAAAAAAAGAAAAAAAAAGATCATATAAAAAATAGAGCCAAGAAAATTCAAAGACATTTTAAGTTCAAACCAATAAAAGAAATATGGAAAATAAAAGAAATACAAGAAAAGAAAATCCAAACAAATAAAATCAAAGAATAAAATTTGATCATATTGAAAAAATGAGCTCCAAGAAATTTTGATTTTAAAAAAAAACTAGAAATTTGGAAACAAAAGAAACAAGTTGTGCATCAACCAATACTTCCAAATATATGATTAAAACAAGAAGAACAAAATAGATTTATCAAATATATAATAATAATTTGTATTAATATGATAGAAACATAGTATAATTTATTAATAATTTTTTAATATAAAATATATTAGTAATAATTTTATAACTCAATGATAAAATGCTATATAGTTATACTTAAATTGATATAACACATTTTGTGTTGCACGAGATTGTTTGACTATCATTAACAATATGATATTTTCCTTAAAATGATAATCAAATGGTATGAGAATAGTAGTCTATAACTTTATTTTGTTATTAAATTTATGAAAAATATATATGAGATAAGTATTAAAAAATTAGAGTTATTTGAAAATTAGAATTTTGGGTTGTTTTGAATATCATAGTTATATTTTGTTTCAACCAATTTATTCTCTTCTAATTTAACATTATTTATTTATAGATTTATGAAGATGTGATTGAAAGAATTTTCAAACTAGTTTAAGTAATTATCAAAATTCATACAATTTTAAACTTTTTTATTATGTCTACATAACATATTTTATTATGACGTGGCTCATGATGATCCAGGGTGAAGACCTTATGAAGTGCATGTAGTTGTCGCTTACATGGTTGTCCTGTCTTTTTGATGTCACTATAGGGGTTTTTTGTCTTTCGCCTGATGTTTATGTTGCTTACTCTATTGTTTAGGCTTCATTTCTTTGGTGCTATGGCACAATTCCTGTAAACTTTAACGCTATACTTTTAATCTCTGTTATAGGTTTCGGGTCCTTGTAACACCTTTTTTTACTTAATCAAAACATATTTTCTTATGACTGTAGTATATCACATTTCATTATTCATCATTAAATAATCTTATTCATCATTAAAACAAGATAATTAGAATATGAAATCTGTATGTCATCATAGCTCACTTAAATTTTAAGTTAGATTATGTAAATACTTTTGTATATGGGCATATCAAATCACATTTCATTTAAATATTTACATTTTGTGATTCTATGCCCTCCATAATATTCATGGTATATAATATTGTTAGCATAACTATTGCATCTCTTTTTGGTGCAAGTACTAGTTTATTTCTTGATCTAATTCCTCTACCCTAAGTTCGAGGAGATATAATAGTTAAAATAAGAATCATCAACCTAATGTCACAATTATATTTTGAAATTTTATATTCTAAAATACTATTTTATACATAAGATATTATAAATTAAACTTGTTATTTTTTGATACATATAAAATTATAATCTATATAAATTTCTATTAGCGTAACTCTTACACCTCTTCCCTATTTAAATACTAGTAAAATACTCTTTTCTATATAAGTGCTAGTATAATAAGTTTCATATTAAGATTCGTACACCCCTTTATCCTACACCACTTTTGAATATCTTCATCCATGATATCTCAAAAATGTTAAAGAAAAAAGAAACTTAAGGACATCATATTCATCCATATTAAATATAAAAAGATCTAACTTTATGTATCTTCATCATCAAGACTTGGTTTCATTCTTGTCCACTCGAGAGAAATTAGACAAAAGGTCTACTTAACTTTAATGATGAAAAGAATAAATATAGTTAAAAAACAATAAATATAATAAGAAATGTTTTTCTTTCTTAAATAAGAATTTTAAAAGATACGTATCTTTTCAAATTAAAGGAAAATAGCTTTTTTATTATGCACTAAAAATAATAAAAGGCATAAAAGATGGCTGTCCGTTTCACGTGGGAAAGTGGTTGTTTCACGTTCGTAAATGAGGAAGTCCCATGTTGAAGATCAAAAACATGTACACAGAAACTACCTATATATAAAATAGTATCCTATGTATAAAATTGTATAAATAACAAGTTTAATTTATAATATCCTATGTATAAAATAGTATTTTAGAATATAAAATTTCAAAATATAATCGTGACATTAGGTTGATGATTCTTATTCGAACTATTATATCTCTCTATGAATTTCTTATGACTCCAACCTTCTATGTTTATGGGAAAAATATGTATGATGTAGTCATTTAAAATGGAGGAATTCAAAGTCATGGAAGTAAATACAGCGTTAAATATGCAAGCAGCAGCTATCATCTAAAGACATCTTTTCAATTGAAAGGTTGAAGAGAAAATTGTCATTTTCGTATGAGTGGACAACATAGTAACAGCATGTTTATTTTCACACCAGTCCATCTCTACCGCATTTGGAACAGAAATCACATGGCAAGTATGTCGTGTTCCAATAATTGGAGGGCAGAATTGGAGTACCAGAAGTTGTTCTATATAATATAGACTTCCCTCCCCAGCAAAGTAAACCAGCAGTCTGCCTTTCTGCGTTTGCATAGAAATGGATCTCAATACGAGTGCTTCTGCAATAGGCATTGGAATCTTATTATTTGCTGTGTTTCTCTCCCTTGTACTGAGATGGGCGAGACAAAACAATGAGAGATCGTGTTTGCCAGGACCATTTCCGCTGCCCATCATAGGAAATCTCCATCAGTTGGGAGCTCTTCCTCACCGTGGGCTGCAGCGGTTGGCTGAGAAGCATAGCCCAATAATGTCGGTGAAGTTCGGTTCTGTCAATGCAGTCGTTGCGTCCACTTCTGAGGCGGCGAAGCAGTTTCTGAAAACCCACGACTTGAATTTTGCCAACAGGCCGTCTACTGCGGCTGGGAAACACTTGTTTTACAATGGGAGGGACATCTTGTTTGCTCCCCACGGAGATTATTGGCGAAACATGAGAAAACTATGCACAGTGGAGCTGCTGAGTGGGAAGAGAATCGAGTCCTTTGGAGTTGTGATGGAGGAAGAGGGGATGGCGATGGTGGAATCGATGTGGGAGAAGAGCGAGGAGGGCAGAGTGGGCGTGGATGTGAGCGAAAGCGTTGCACGCTACGTCTCCGACTTGACATGGCGGATGTTGACGGGAAGCACGAATGCCGATCTCCAAACCGGCGGCGCGGCATTCGAGGAGCTGATAATGGAGGTTGCTAATCTGACTGGAGCTCTCAATCTTGGCGATTTCATTCCCTGTTTGGGGTGGCTGGACTTGCAGGGGCTGAGGCGACGAATGAAGAAGGTCCACCAGCGGTTGGATGCAGTTTTTGACAAAATAATAGATGAACATGTGGAGCGAAAGAGGAGGCGCAGCGCAGAGGAAAGTATTAGGCAGAAAGACTTGGTTGACGTGCTTATCGACATGGAAATTACAGTAGAAGATAAGAAGGCGATCATTTTTGTAAGTTAACTTTAATTTTGCTAGGTTTGTGGAATTAAAATAGATTCATTTAAAAAATGCGTATACACTTTTGATGATATGAATTAATTGTAAATTTATTTTGAACAAATTTTTGGAGTATATTATGTATGTTTTTCTTTGATGTTTTGGATCACACTCAGCAATCTATTATCAGGAAGAAAAACATACACAGTTTACTTCAAGAATATTCATGGACTGTGGAAAACTTATGTCATTTAATCTAATTTGCTTATTGCATGACATATTTTTTATTATATGCATTGATTTATATGAGTTAGTCTACAGGTAATGTTTGTTGGTGCAATAGATACATCAGCAACTACACTTGAATGGGCAATGAGTGAATTATTTAGAAATCCAAGCGTGATGAAGAAATTACAAGAAGAGATTAATTCTATAGTAAAACGAGATGAGAAAATAATATATTCTCATATTTTAAGAATGGAGTACTTGCACTGTGTCGTGAAAGAGGCATTGAGATTATACCCACCAGTTCCCTTGCTCATGCCACATGAATCTACAGAAGCTTGTATTGTGAAAGGACCTAATCATGACTACTTAATACCAGCAAAAGCAAGGCTTATAGTTAATGCTTGGGCGATAGGAAGAGATTCAAGAGTATGGGAAGATCCCTTGGAATTTAGGCCTGAGAGGTTTATGGGTAAAAATTTGGATATAATCAGAGATTTAGAATTAAGCTTGATTCCCTTTGGTGCAGGGAGGAGAGGTTGCCCTGGGTCTTCCATGGGAGTTGCCATTGTTGAAGTTGCATTAGGACATCTCTTTCACTGCTTTGATTGGAGGATTGAAGATGATATAGATATGACCGAATCTTTTGGAACAACCATTCCTAGAAAAGAGCATCTACTTGGTATCCCAAGTTTGAAGTTAGCACCATCTTTCCTGAAGATATAATTATTGTAAAAAAAACAAATAGTATGGTTTCCTTCAAATCATATAAAATCATATATTTTATAAATAATTATTCATCTTGTTGTAATATGAATAAAAAAGAATATTGTAATGTATTGTGACAAGTTATGAATAAACCTTGTAGTGGTGAGAATGCTCCAAGGGTGTTTTAGTTTCCATATCTTTGGTTTGTCCTTTTGTTTTTTTTAAAGGCTTTCAAATGCCCTTCAAAACTTGCTAGTTTATATTGAATTGTTATTGGGTGGTTGCTCTTTGTCTTTGTTTGTCTTTAAGAAGGGTTCTATAAGTGGGATTTGGATCCCAATAGAAATCAATTTACAAGGTTTTGGGTCGCTTTAAATCCTATTTTACCTTTAATCAAAACCATGTTATGAATTAAATTAATTGAAATAAAGTAGTACATTATTATCCTTGTTTTATTAATATTTATCATTCAAATGCATAGCAAAATATTTCTTTTCAATTATGTATACTAAAGAAAAAATATATATATTTATGAGTTATGATTTAATATATAATATATTTTCTTTTATAACTTGTTTATAAGATAAATTTATTTATTTATCATTTTGTGTAGAAACTTATATCTCTTGTTACTATGTATTTAGGATATTAATATTTGTTGAAGAACATTAATTAATATCTATTTATTATATTTTCCATCTTACATTTAGAAATTATATGGAAGGATTGCAAGAACATGTCGATGTTAATAATGTTTAATTTGTTTGTGCTAAGGTGTCTCTACTCGAACCTCATTATGTGATTATAGAATTTATCTAGGAGAATATGTACACATACATAATAAATTAGTGGGAGTTACAATAATATAATTAATGTAACACAAAAGAAGAATGTAAAATACATGTATTAAACCTGTGAATGATTAAACTATCATTTTAAATTTATTTTATTATTTATTTGTAATAATGCTATTTTTATTTATAAATATAATTTTGAATCTATTAATAACACCTTAATGTTGTAGAACGTAAAGAAAATACTTTCTCTAATCCAAAATGTTACACAGGACATTAAGGCTATGAAGATGGCGTCAAGCTAATGAACAAGTAAGCACAAGCCCTACAAGATTTTTCTAAAGGCGACTTTGGTTCTTTTGTAGTGAGTGTGAAAATAAAAGAAAAGAAAGAGGTGATCACTCAACATGACATGGTCTCAGGTCTTGGTTGCAATCCTTCTACCATTAATTGCACCCATGATAAAGGTAAGAATGCTCAAGGTAGCATTTCTCATAATGTTCTAAATATTAATGCAAATGTCATACGCATGGGAAAATAAGCTATTGAAGTTTTAGAGAATCTGTAGTATGTTGTCGGGTCTATAGATCCTCTTTGTTTTATTGATGGCTAATTGTTGGTCTTCTTTTAGTTCTATTTTTATGTTGGTAGGTTTTTTTAAAGAGATTTTAGACCCCTTCAAAGCATGTTTTTCCCTAATAAAAAATAACAATAGATGTGATTTACAACTAGTATTACAAGGAGATATTTTTGTAAAATGCTCACTTTTTAAAGATTCTTCACTTGAAATAATAGAAAGAAAGGTAGATTTCATAGCCTTCAGATTTAACATTGATTTCATAGAATTGTGTACATTACTTTCAAAATAACTTCATTCATGATAACTAAAAAATATTATAAAAAATCATGCAGGAAAGGGAAATATGCATCCATGCAAAACATTATTAAGGTCATCTTCATCATCCATGCAAAACATAGAGGAGATTGTGTGTATTTTTTCATATCACAATTTTGGATCACACTCTATGATCCATAATCAAAATGTTAGAGAGATAAAGGAATAGAAAAATATATTCCTGCAAATTTAATGAAACTAAAAGGATGTGGGAATGGAAGGGAAATGGGAGAGATTTCACACAAATTTGTGTGACAACTATAGTCAAAGATAATTTAATCAACAATAATATAATATTAGGGTTTCCAATATACGAAAAATGAATATTAAAAGGTCACTAAATACTAGTTGGTGCCTAAGCTAATGTGAAAATATTAATGAGTACAATGTTCAAACAATAACTCTAAAAACTTTAAGATGGAACTAAAATTAGTCAATAAGAATATAAAGGAAAAGACATGCTACAGAATAACTAAATAATAAGTTAAAAAGACTAAATATATGTAGAAAGTAAATTTAAAAGAAAAACTCAATAATAATATCTAATAAGGGTAATAAATCTTAGTAATTTAAAATATACAATGTTGAATATTACATCTTGATTTTTAGTAACCACTATGCACATCAATACTTGACTTAAAACTAAAATGAAAAAAAGAAAACTTTAATAATTTTAAAAGAGCTATGACAATAATAGTCTTAATAATATCAAAATGAGTATTTATATTAAAAATATCAAAATAATTATTTATATAAGAAATATCAAAATAATTATTACGA
Organism: Chamaecyparis obtusa; assembly: GCA_027943335.1. NCBI lineage: Eukaryota > Viridiplantae > Streptophyta > Pinopsida > Cupressales > Cupressaceae > Chamaecyparis > Chamaecyparis obtusa. Next base: position 128,870 of record BSBK01000128.1, read on the forward strand.
ACTAATGTTTTCATTTCTCTACATCTCCTAATTTGAACAAAAAAATAAAATCTAAGATTTTAATGTTTAAAGAATTTAATATTTAAAATTAAATTTTTTTCTTTAATTTTTATTTTCTTATTGGTTATTGCTAATTTTGCTGTGGTTTTAATTGTTTTAATTGGTGATCAATTGGCTCTGCTAGGGTTTCATGCGCATGGCTTTCTATCTGTGTCTTTTCTTTGAGCATTCCATCTGTCATACCGCATTTACTGTGGGATTTTTACATTAGGGTTAGCTTTTAGTATGGCTCCGGCTAACTTCAGCCCAGCAATTGATGCTAGTGTGCTAGTTGAAGCTTCGAAAAGCCATGGTGCCTCCTCTAAACAAACTTCCTTGCAAGTTCATTTCGGAGGTCTTTCATGAGGTAACCCCGATATTGTTCTTAATCTACAAGAATTTGAATCTGCATGTGAATGGTTAGAAAAGCATACTCTGATTGGATATTTTGGGGGTCGCACTCCTCCTAAAAGTATCCTTAAAGATCGGGTAAACAAGAGTTGGACCCCTCATGGGGTCCACCTTGACGATGTGCAAAACCTTACCAAAGGTTTTTTTCTTTTTCATTTTGCTAACCCTTCTCAGACGGAAGTTGTTTTTAGCCATGGGCCTTGGACGGTTAGGTCATCCCTACTTGTTTACCAGAGATGGTCTCGAGACTTCACTATCTCAGATGACAAGAAACTTAGGGTCCCTATTTGGGTTGAGTTTCCTAGTCTCCCTTTGCCATGCTGTCTGTTTATTGAGTCTATTGCTAAAACCCTTGGTAAGGTCATTGTCATGGAGCATGATAAATTTTTCAATGCCTGACCCTAGAAGTGTGTCTATGTTGAGGTCGACCTTTCTAGGGACCTCAAGGACACTGTTGAAATCCAAGTTGGCTCTCTCACCATCTCCCAAAAAGTACTTTATTTGAATCTGCCAAACACTTGCTATAGGTGTCAATCGACAGAACACAAGATTAAGGACTGCCCGCTGGTTACCCCTTGGGTGAAGCCATCACCAAAGGAAGCGCCGGTCAAAAAATTAGATGTTAGAAAAAAAGAAGAATGGACTACAGTTTTGCGAAAAGGAAGGAATGCCTTAGGCTCTAAAATGGCACATGTTGCTTCTGTAGCTGTGTCACCTCTAGAACCTTCGGTTGGAGAACTTCCTCCCTCAGTCGAAGCGCCACCGGTTGTGCCACCTATTTCACACCATGTTATTCAGGGGAAAACTTCAGCTACGAGGTCTTCCACTTCAAAGGTGGTGCTCGCACCACCAACTGTCTCTTCTGTTTCCTCCCAATCTTTATGTCGGTCTGGCAATCCTGATGGACGCACGGATGACCCAGAAAAAAGATGGTTTATCTCTTCTAGAGATTTACTTCCCAGCTTTGGCTCTGTACCAGCTTTCTTGCAAAATAGTTTCTCCTCTCTTGGGGACGAGGAAACCATGCAAGAGTTTTTATGAATGTTTTGTCTTGGGATGTGCGAGGTCTAACTAACCTCCACAAAAAGTACTATGTTCATGATACCCATCACAGACTTCATATTCTGGACATTTTATCTTTCTAGGAGGTTAAAATTTTAGGTTTCCTGCTTAATTTTGCCTATCGTGTCATTTGGTTGGATGACATTATTTTTTCTTCTCAGCATGAAGCTAGTAAAGGTGGTGTCCTCACCTCCATTCTTTTGTTATTGCTCAGGGATCTGATCCGATGCAATGTGTCACTTAGATTTTTCTATCTTCTCACAACCATTATTTTGGTATCATTAATGTTTATGATCCCAATGATGCTGTGGAAAGATCTCAGTTTTGGTGATGGCTGGCAGACAATTTGCCTCTTGCTACTTAGGTTATGTGTGGGGACTTTAATATGGTTGAGCTGGCCTTTGACGAGGAAGGGATTTTTCCTTTTTGATGGGTAGCTGGAGAGAGAGAATCTTGGTACCATATGTGCAATAAATTGGGCCTTTTTGATCCGAATGCTAACCGTCGCCAGCAGGGTGGGGTTGGGCATACTTGGTCTAATTTCAGAGTTGGTTCTGACCACATATTTAAGAGATTAGATTGTGCTATGATAAAAGCTCGATATTTTTTCTCTTTTTTTGAAGATCGAGGCCTACCTGTCATTCCTATGACAGATATGATCTTGTTAGATCACTTCCCCATTTATTTTTCCATCACTTGGCATTGTTATGCTAGGCAGGCTACTCATACACAATTTTACCTCAACATGTCAATGTTGATGCATGCTTCCACTATTGCTCACATTCTTCAAGTCTAGAATTTAGAGCCTCGAACCAATAGTCATCTTGGTTGGATTCAGTGGTAGAATGATGCCATCACCTGTAATACAATATTTATTCACATTTACGACCATCAGTTAGCCTACTACAGGAAGCATGCTTATGAAGCTAACAATAAGGCTCTTCACATTGTTGTCGATGCGCTTGCATTGCAACCCTTTGACTCTGATCTTCAGCTTAAGCTAGCCTAGCTTCGACATGAAAAAAAAATTGCAGATGCCTATGCTTCTCGTGGAGCTCAAATCAAAGCTCACCTACACTGGTTGGAGGTGGGTGATAAAGCCTCTAAGGAATTTTTTCAAGCTCTCAAAGCCCAGCATACCAATGTTGGTATTCAAAAAATCAAACAAGGATCTGAAACCCTTACTAAGCTCCCTGCCATTCTTCAGGCTTTTGTTCAACACTATGAAAAAGTGTTTTCTTCGTAGGGTAATTATCTTGTGTGGGAAGAGGCTCTTAAAGCTTGTATTGTTGTTAATCCAAACCGCGTAGCAGTTGACTAGTAGGCCTTTTGTGAGAAACTTCTTACCATCAATGATCTCAAAGAAGTGGCTTTTTCTATGGCTGATGATAAATCTCCAGGATGTGATGGCTTCCCCTGTGAATTCTACAAGCACTTATGGGATGCTATAGGTCTTGACCTGCATAAAGTTTACCTTGAGTCCTTTCATAATAAAAGTTTGGGTGCTTTAATTAACAAAGGGAATATCAAATTCATACCTAAATCTGGCGATCCTAAGGATATTTGCAATTGGAGGCCCATCACCTTGTTGAACGTCTCCTACAAGATAATTGCTAAAGCTTTAGCTCTCAAAATTAGACATCTCCTTCCTCTTATTGTTCACCCAGAGAAAACTGGTTTTATTAAATCCAAGTATATCCTTGACAACATTATTGCAGTTTGGGACGGGATGGAATGGGCTTGTCAGTCTAAGCAGGCCACTTTATTCCTTAAAATTGATTTTGCTAAAGCCTATGACCGCATTAAATGGCCTTTTATCCTTGCCATGCTCCAAGCTCTTGGGTTTGGTCCACACTTCTTGCAGTCTATGGAAATGTTTTTTGGTGATGCCTTTGTGTGCATTACTATCAATGGGTCTCAATCTGATACTTTTGGGCTTTTTAGATCCATTTGGTGAGGTTGTCCACTAGCTCCTGCATTATATGTGCTTGTTGTTGAAGGCTTTGGGTATTTGCTTGCCAATTCTATTTCCTCTAGTTTGGTTCGGGGCATTTCCCTTCCCGAGTCTTCTTCCCAACTTGTTAATGGTCACTTTGTTGATGACTCCTTTCTCACTCTTCTTGAGGATGAGGAGAACATCCCTAATGCCTTACAATGCCTAGACACCTTTTGGCAAGCCTGTGGATCTGCTATCCAATGGCATAAGACTCTTTGTTTCAAACAGTCTTTCCTTCCAGCCCCTCCCTGGCTTGCTAAGTTTGACTGGAAATGGGTTCAGCATGGGGAGGGTTTCCATTTCCTGGGCATTCCCTTTTCTTTCCATGGATCCTGTGTGGACTTATGGAATGCTGTGATTGCCAAGATTGAGAAAAAGTTGCAATATTGGATTTGCAAGCCTCTCTCCCTTACTGGGAAATTTCAGATTTGCTCCAAAGTCTTGGCTTCTTCTCATGTCTACTACTCTTCTTGTTGGGCTCCTTCTAAGGCTTCGTATCTCAAGGTGGAACACCTCCTCAAAGACTTTCTTTGAGCCTCTGGAGCTGATAGCCATGGGTTCCAGAGGGTTGCCTGGGAGTACTGTTGCCTTCCTTGAGATTTTGGAGGCCTTGGCCTTCTCTCCACTCAAAAATAAGGTCATGCTCTCTGTGCTAAGTGGATTATTCATGCTCTTACTGGTGATGAGGCCTGGAAGATTCTTGTCAGGCATTGCATCTCTTTAGGATTCCCTACTCACAAGCTAGCTTAGAAGAGCATTGGTCTACAGACCTTGCTCACTATGAAAGAACCTGTTCAAATTTAGGGTACTTTCATCATCAAGAGCATTTGGAAAGCTTGGGAAGCTATTAAGCCTTGGCTTCGATGGGATGGTGATGCCTTTCACAATGGGATTTCTTTCAATCAATAGAACCTCTAGTGGTCCTCATTGTTCTCTATTCAAGGCATCCCCCTGGCTAAGACTCAAGGGGCTAGTGCTCTATGTTTTTTCAAATGTGGCATTCGGACCCCCAAGGACCTCTTCTCTAGGGCCACTATGAGTCTCCATTCCTGGGAGGATATGCAGGTGCAGTACCATTTGGCTCGCACAGATCGTAAGACTTTTGATCTATTGGTTTCTGCAATTCCTGATAATTTTCTTCATAAGCTTGGTATTCAGGCTATTCGGCCCTCATGGAAGGATTCAAAATGGTATCCTACCACTCCTTTCAGAAATTACAAGCCAAGGTTGGGCTACAGGTGGTTGTCTCTCCATCTTCTAATGGTGGACACTCTTAATTAGAGATGGCATCTTCATTCTTCAACTTCTCACTACAGCTCTCTCTTTCAAACCGTCTGGGCTGCCATTACGGAGCCCAAGGTAGCTCTCTTTGCTTGGTGTTTACTTTTCCAAGGGCTTCTAGTGTACCTACGCTCAAACATCTAGGTGTTCATGACCCTCGATATACTTTTTGTGGTCACCCTAAGACGTTTTTGCACATCTTCTGGTTTTGTAGGAGAGCTCAACAATATTGGCAGTAGATTCATAATTTTTTCAAACCTTTTAGGCCTGAGCCTTTCTTTTGGCATATGATTGTCTTAGGAGATTCTCCTAGACTTCCTCTCAAGTTTATCTAGATTTGGCATACTTTCAGGATGGAGATTTTGTTCACTTTGTGGAAAGATAGGAATGCTATTATTCTCACAGCTTTCTTGATATGAATGTTGCTCTGTATAATAAGGCTTGCATATGTAATAATGTTATGATGCAGATTCAAGTTCAAGCTAATAAAGTGGCTTTGGAGGTGGCTCACCTGCAGGAGCTGCTCAATCACTGGGGCAATGCTCCCTGGACTATTTCCAGGGTTCCTCCTAATGCCATTTCTATTGAAGGTACTCCTCCCAGAGGCCGCCACCGTGGGTGCAGCTCCTCGGCTCACCGCTCTTGTACCCTGCAGTCTCAAGATCCCCACCACCACTCTTCTAGAGGTGGCGATGATGGTTGGCAGCACCGCTTGGCTTCTCTGCCTCATCAAACTTCTGGGTGGTCTCTAGCTCTGGCTCAGTCTACCCCTCCTGATGCTCTTGGTACCTGTCGTGGCTTTGATTGGAATCCTGCCGCCTCCTCCAAGTTTCCCCGCCTAGCTCTGGCCATTTCTCCACCCAGGGTGAAAGAGAAAGAGAATAAAGAAGTTGAAGATGATGGTTGGTCGCTTCCCGACCATCCTATTAACCCCAATGATGTGTGGGGTTCTGATGATAAAGATCCTCCTTCTGGTACTACTCTTGCTGCTTAAAGGCTTTATGCCTTCTTTTTTTTTGATGAATAGTTGTTAGCTACTTCCGGCTTTGCCGTGTGAACTTTGCGGGGTGATTTCTATGTCCCCTGGCCCCTTTTTTGTGAATATGTAACTTTAATATTTTATTAATAGAAAAAGCACTATTCACAAAAAAAAAGTAACAAAAATAAATTCATCTATAGATATCAATTAATTGCATTTATTAATATTAATGGTTGTCACCGGGTACACTTTTCATTTTGTTTTGGATGCAGCTAAGGTCCCTATAAAATGCACCATTGACCAAATTTCAAAAATCAGAAAACACAAAAGATTTTTGTAAAATTTCAGCATCTGTTCTTCATGATCTCCATATTTTATGATAAAAAACTACACAAAATTTGCAAAAGCATCACTATATTTTAACAAATCTTAAAAAAAAAGTTTTGACATTTTTTTTATAACATTTTGTTGGAGCTTGGCCCATGCCTTTTGTTTTATGGCTGGGGACCTGGGCATAGTTACCCTTTGTACCATATTAATTGTGTGCTTGAATAGCGTTAGCATTCACTCCTGTAAATTGGAAATGTAAGCATTGTTAAAATTTATTTGCAATCTATCTACAGTAGATTTCGCTCTTCACTTCCTTGTCTGCACATGGATCCTTCAAGAAATTAGTTTTATCGTGTGACAAAGGCATAGCTTAGATAAGGATTTTAGGTATGCATTCTTTATTTATCTCCAGTACATATTTATAGTCCACAAGCAAAATTATGCTCTCAAAATGGTGCCATAGCAATAGGATAGCGGCAAGATTTTGTGGTTAGCTTGCCTCAATTAAAATAATTTCCTATTTAGGATTTTTGGCTTCAGATCTTCAGGTTTCTCCCTGTTGGTTCTTGTCATGTTTAAATACACCGTTAAATAAATGAAAAAAAAATGAGATATAAGCCCTCTCACCACGAATACAACGAGCAAGCTGTATATCTTTTGGCATAATAGTAACCCTCTTTGCATGGATAACACACAAATTTGTATCCTCGAAAAGCCCTACCAGATATGCCTCTGAAGCCTCCTACAACGTGGAAACAACAGAGCTTTGCAAGCGCATCCGGTCCTGAAATGATGAGGCTTCTTCACTCCACCTATGGTAGATGCGCTCTTTCTCATAGCAATTAATTGCAATTTTTCTAATTGATGAGTGAAAAGCAATCTAGTATAGCATTGAGGTCAGAGTTTATGACTAGTTATCATTATACCCTGCTATATTTGCACTTAGGACAACTCAGCAGAGCACCTCAAATAATTTTTCCTTGATGACATTTCACTTGTATGCGAGAGTTTAAACACCCTGTTCCTTGAGTGATTGCTGCAATTATCTCACTGTTAAACCCTAATCACAAAAAGATTGCAGAACTTTCATGAAAGGAATCATGACCATACCTTTGTTTCTAACTCTGAAAACTAAAATAGAATTGTCCAATCAGTACATTATTTATGATTTGAAGGCAAATAAATAGTTTCCTAAAGTGTAAATTAAGTATGTTGATCTCTATTATTTTAACCTCCATTTTTATTGTTTATTTCTAAAGTCAGAAATATTGATGAATTTCCGTTTTCTTTTCTTGATCTTTTGTAGATGCATGATTACAAGAGCACAAAATAAGAGGTTAAAAAGTATGTAAACAAATCTATACACAGGTATGCTGCGTACTTTTTTCATCTATGCAAATTCAAAAAAAGTACATTGGATGTCTTTTTTATAAGACCTTTTCAAGATTTGAATTTATTATATTTAGGCATTCAATAAAATGGATCATATAATTTAAAAACTATGTTTTTTAGTTTACTAATTATAAAGAAAAAAAACTTTCCTTTTATAGGGGTAGATTCTCTACACTACATTTTTTTGAATCTGATGTCAACACTCCTTTATTTATTTCAAAGCATTCTTTATCATTCATTTTATTAGTCCGTATCCCCCTAAAAATAGGATCATTTGATGGTTCTCCATTCCTCAAAAAATATTAGTGTGCTACCCCAAACCCCATTCCATGTGTTAAGAAGGGATATGCGCCAACCTTCAATCGGCTTGTTTATATCTCTCTTTCGAACTAAATTTTCTATTCCTTCCTTATCTTTCTAACTATGTTAAGAAAATTTAAAATGTTCTCTTGTGAGTCTATTAAAGTGAGCTAGTTTCTACTTTCTTATTATTCTTCGTTGATTCCTCTATTGAAATTCCTTCGACTTCTAAGCAAATTTTGATGCAAGAAGGTGAGATCATTAAAGAGTTTCTTAATGTTACTCTACCATATCTTCATTCAAATGCACTCTCTTCTAGAGAAGATGCATTACTAAAGGAGGAATCGCATCTCACATATGAACTCCCATGAGTTGATTCTGACTATAAATCTGTTAATGTAATTGTTGTCTCTACAAACTCTAAAAAGCTCAAGAGACCAATAATCTATGTTAATGGAGAAGATCTAAAACCAAAGTCATGGATAGTTACAACCATTAGAGGTGACCCTTCTATAATTCACTCTATTTGTCCTTTCTCTGAGTGTTTTCTATCTCAAAATTTTGAGAAGTGTGCGGCTACTAATTATCAAAATGTAGCTCATTCTTATCACACTAGTGGATTTAAACAAAGCATTGATATCCCAACATATCATCCATGTAATACCCTCTCTTATGGTGATACTTGGACTTTATGATTTGGACATTTATTATGATGGTTAGAACTATATGTTTACATTTATGTTCTATGGATGATGACATGTCTATTAGATATTTAGATATACTCATTTATGGTTATCATTTATATGTTCATGAAATTAGAAATTATCTATCCTTATATGTTTATAGAGCTAACCCAAGGATTTGAATTTAACCACCATTATCTATGATGTTTTATGTTTTATGTATATGTGTTTGATGTGCTTTTATGACTTAGGTCAAAGTCGTAGTTACTCACTTAGCTGAGGTCCACACGATGTATCGATCTTGGTCATCTATTTGCATATATCTGATTTGTATATCCATATATGTACATGTATCTCTTCTTGGTGATGGAGGATAGCAAGTATCGGGTATCGTCTCCACCTAGTCTCATAGGTCTGAGTGATCCCTCAAAATCCTCGATCGTTGTTGTGGTTACGGATATATCACCAAGGTTCCATGAGAAGGAACTCTACCTCTGACCCTTTTATCCTTAGGCGGGGAGTTCCTGAGTCAGTCTTTTGTGTGGATGATGCATCTTTGTTTGATGGATTATGTGGATTTGTTGCTTGCATCTCTGAAAGGTTTATGTTGTGATCAAGATTATGTGCATTAATGTATATTTTATGTTATGCTAGTGTGTGTGTGTGTGTGTGTGTGTATATATATGGAATCTGATTTAGTATTTGATTTAAATAATAATATATTTGATTTAAATGATAATATTCACAATAAAATAAATATTTATACTATTATTAATAATGCATCTTACCTATGGTATATGTACACATATGCATATGGGTGGACACATATGCCTATGATTATATATACATTTATGCAAGCTATCTGTGGAAGAAATTATTAATATTATTTTGGATAGTGAATAATTATTTCCTTCACTATAGTCTAGTAAATAAATAATAGGTAAATATATTCCTTAAAAGGAAATTATCTATTTGTCATCCTTAAATTAAGGAGACATAGATTTAAAACATTATTAAATATTATTTGTTAATCCCTTCACGGGAATAGTTTTGTAAACTTTATTATCCTAATCTAATAACCAATAGATGGATGGGATAGTTGCATCAGTTGTATTTCCTGTGTAACTACTCCCTCCAATCTATTTAGAGGAGAGACTTCCTGTTGGAGGGGAGGTTGATTGGGAAATTAATTTGAGGATAAGAATTTTTAGAAGATTGGTTTTGGAGTTGTTTGCAATTGATTTTTGTTAGAAATTTAGTTGAAAGTTTATGTGAGTTTGAGAGTCTCTGGTTGGTGAAGACAAGTGTGAGATGATTTCTTGGAGTTGATTGCCAGAGGAAGGTTGCAGGAGGCTATCTACTCAAGGATTGAATTGTTGCGGAGAGTCTCTAGCCAAGGGAAAATGATTCTTCGCAGGATTCCAAGTAGGGTCTAAATTGGGAAGAATCTCCATTCTTCCTATGTGTATATGAATGTATTGGTGTGTGATATGATATTGGATTAGAATAGGATTGTTTTATTTGTATCAAAAAGGAAATATAAATGTCTGATTTTATGTGTTTCCGGGAAGTAAATTATGTACATTTATATAGTTTTTATTTATTTATTTGTTTTGTATTATGAAATCTTCCTGGGAAGTTAGGAATGGTTTTGGTCATTTGGGAGGATGTGTTAATCTAGTATTGAATGAAATAGTAAGGTGTAGGAATGAGATGCAGCCCTTTTTCCTACTCTTTTTCACTTGCAGGCTTCTCTATGGATTAATGTTTTTTCTTTGACTATTCTTGTCTAAGGCTTGGGTAATGTTGAGGATGTGCTATGGATGTGGTACTGAGGTCCCTGCATCAGGTTGACCTCAGGGAACCTTTCCCAGGCACCTTCCATGCTTAAAAAAATCATATTTTGGTGTTTTTGGGAAGTTTAAAATTTAATTTCGTAAAAGTGTCCTGCAGTGTTGTACGACATTATATTCATACCCATACAACACTTGGTTAAATGTCATATGGTAATGAATACATTATCGTATGGGTTCATATATAAAGTTGTTTTGAGGTTTTCGGGAAGTTTAAAAGTTAAGTTCGTGAAAATGTCATCCATTGTTGTACAAAATTGTAGGCATACCTGTACAACACTTTGTCAAATGTCATATGGGAATGCATACATTGTCGTATGGGTTTTTTTATACAAAGTTGTTTGGAATTTTTAGGGTTTCAACGGCTCAAAATTTGTAGGGTTTATACAAATATAACATTGAAGTATAAGTCTGATAGATTACTTGAATTTATATTTATATAAATACATTCTAGGATGTTTGAGATAGGTTTTAGCTTCATAGGAGTTAAAATGCAAATTCTAGATTTTGGAGATTTTCAAAAAATTTCAAACTTGCCAAATTTCAGGCACATCAGGTTTCCATAGATGGAAGGTTATGGTAATGCATTTAGAAGTTTATACCAGCTATGTATGTTCATTTATTTTTTTTATTGAATTTATAGGGTTTACTTATGGTGTTTTGCAGTTAGATGCCTTGTTAAGTTTCATGATGTGTTTAGGAATCAAGATTAGGGTTTAGGGTTGTCCAGTGGATTAGGGCTATCGCATGGCTTCCTGAACATTCCTAATCTTTCCTATTTGTGTGTGGAAATCCTTAAATGATGTTATGATTGGTTTTATTTCATGTATTATGTGTTTATGATGTTTGGGTAAGGGTAGGAAACCCAAGAACACTAGGTGAGTGGCTCTCAGTGTAGGGTTGGGGCCCTAAGTGGCTAGTACCAAGATAACTGACTGAAGAGTCATTTTAACAAGTGATAACTTAATTTAAAACTTATGGGTTTGGGTTCAAACACTAAAAAGATTAATGTATATGATGCAGGAGCATCCTGGGTGTAAGAGCAATCTTGTATGACCCAAAATATTTATATTTTCTTTTCAATAAGGGCTATCTTGTGCAGAGATGCTATTTATGAAAACTTACTATTTTTAGTAAGTTGGTCATATGATCTCAGAATGTTTTGATTTCACAGTTGGAGGTTCATCCTAGTCATTTCAGCTTACCAATTGAGTTTTATTGCCACATCATTAGTATTGGTGAAGTTATTGAGATTTTTTGGGTACGAAATCTTTCAAGTCAATTTTGAAGGCCTTAGAGGCTCCGGATCGCAATCGACCCCCAGCTGACTGGCACTAGCGCATGTCAGGCGTTGTAGATCTCGTCATGGCGTTTCCAAAAAGTGGTTACAATAGAAAAATGGAGTTATGGTTAAAAAGTTATGGCCTCCGGAAGTTGGGTTACCTAAAATAATATTTTGTATTTCTTTTGAGCTGACCCTATTGTAATAATTGTGAAAAATAAATAATTCTATGTCTAGTCAGCCTAAAGGGCTAAATTTTTGAAACCTTCTCGGGCAATGGAAATTGCCTATATAGGAAAGGTTTGTAGTGTTGTCTTAGGCAGTTTGGGACAATTCTGGGTGGTACATCTGGGTAATAACTTGAGGCTTTGTCCTATAGAATATTGTAAGGGAATGCCCATGTGGCTTTGCATATTGTAATTCTGAAAGTTTGTAATTCCACATTTGTGGAAATAATAAGAAGCCAATTTTCTGTTCTTGCATATTGTTGTTGTTTCTCTATTTCTGTTATATGTTTGTGGTATGAAGGGGAGCACCCTTCATCAAGTGGTATCAGAGCCAGGTTTTCCTGAGTGTGTAAACAGATCACCAATTGTGAGGCAGTTTGCACTAGGACCATGGGTTAGGGTTTCTGTGTAAATAGATCACCAACTGTGAGATAGTTTGCACTAGGACCGTGGTTAGGGTTTCAACGAGAAGCGCAAAAATGCCTCCACGAATGGAACGTGGTGGAAGAGCTGGTGTTGTAACACTTGAGGTTAGGGAACTGCAGAGACAAGTGTGGGCATTGAAAGAGGAGATTCATAGAGGAATGAATCTTAATGTCAGAGACGAAAGCGAGGATGAAGCCGAAGAAGAAGATCAAGAAGGAGAAGTCAAAGTTTTGAATCAAGAGGAAGAAAGGTTTTTTCGGGCCATTTCCAAGATCGGGAAAAGACCTAAGATCGAGGTTCCTACATTTTTAGGGAATCTTAACCCAGAGGAATTGATTGACTGGATCAATGAATGTGAAGAATATTATGAGTATGAAGATATTGAGGATCCTGATCAGGTCAAGTTTGCAAAGGCCAGACTGAAAGGTCATGTGAAGATCTAGTGGCAAGAGATTCAATTGGAGTGAAATAGAAGAGGGAAAGATAAAATCACAAGATGGGATCAAATGGTGGATAAATTGAAGTGACAATTCATTCTTGTTGATTATGAGCTTAACCTACTGAGGAAAATGCAAAGTTTGAAACAAGAAAGAAGATCTGTTCAGGAGTATACAGAGGAGTTCTATCAAATCCTCATCAGAACAGGCCATGCAGAAGCTGACAAGGAGAAAGTTGTCCATTACCTTAATGGGTTAAGGCTGAGCATTCAGGAAGAATTGAATTTGGCTCGAATGAACAGTATTGAAGAGGCATACCAGTTTGCCCTAAAAGTAGAGGAAAAGTTGAACAAGAAGTTTGAGAGCAGACAAAGCGGAAGAGGTCATGATGGAAGATCTGGTGCATGGTCATATGAAGATCTGAAAAAGTAGGATGAGGCCAATAACAGTCAGAATCAGAGAGAAGATAATTCCAATCATTTCCAAGATTAGAATAATAGAGATCAGAGAGGAAGAGGAAGAGGACAAGGTTCAAGAAGAGGAGGCTTTCGTGGAACATGTTTTCACTGTGGAGAAGAAGGTCATAGGGCATTTGAATGTCTTCAATGCCAAGGAAGGATGGATAGGAGAAATGAAGGCCAAGCTAGAGTTGCATATGTAGATGAAGATGCCAGACATCACATTCTGAAGATGCTGAAAGAGGAGAAACTTTGATTAACAGAAGAGTCCTATTGAGTGGTGAAAATGAACCTGAGCAAAGAATGAGCCTGTTTCACACCAGGTGCAAGTGTGAGGGTAAGTGTTGTGATGTGATTATTGATAGTGGTAGTACTGATAATTTGGTGTCAGAAGAGATAGTGAAAAAGTTGAAGCTCAAGAGGCAAAAACATCCACATCCATATCAGGTTGCCTGGGTGCAAGATGACCACAAGGTCATGGTCAGTGAACAATGCCTAGTGAAGTTCAAGATTGGCAGGTACCAAGATGAGGTACTATGTCATATCATATCTATGGATGCATGTCATATGTTGTTGGGTAGACCTTGGCAGTTTGACAGATGGTCGTGTGAATACCTATTCCCTAACAAAGGATGGAGTGCAACATAAGCTAAAACCATTGAAGGAAACAGAAGAAAAGGTATGTGGTAATGCAAGAATAACTTTTGTTGATAGAGGAAATTTCTCAAATGGTATGAGGCATGAGCATATGTGTTTTTACCTTAATTCCAAAGGCTAGGAAAGAGGAAGTAGAAGATGTACCTGTAGAAGTTGTAAAATTATTGAATGAGTTTCAAGATATTGTCACTAATACATTTGGGGGCATTTTGCGACGGCTATGTGTCTCAATTGCGATGGCTATGTGTCGCAATAGCAACACCCATAGATGTCGCTATTTTTTAGTCACAAATTGTGATGTCTATGGGTAGCCGTCGCAATTGCGGCGCCCTCCCGTCGCAATGTCGCTAAGATTTGTTAGCGGCATGGGCGTCGCCCCCCCGTCACATGGCTTCGGAGGGCCGTCACAATTGCGACGGTCCTCCCAAGAAATTGTGACGGGCACCTGCATCGCATTACGACGGGCTCCCGTCGCAATGGCGACACCCGTGGGTGGATTAAAAAAATAAAATTATTTAATACATTGCTAATGAACCACATTAATGCTTTTTTCTTTCAACAAATGAGGACAGCCACTGTAAAGACAACATGATAATGTACACTCACTATAAGGATAGTCACAAATGAGGACATCTCACAGTGACTGTCCCTTGTGTAATTGCCACTTGAATGTATTGCTATTCAGCCACATTAATGCTTTTCTTCTTCAACAAATGAGGATAGTCACTGTAAAGACAACATGATAATGTACACTCACTGTACATTATCATGTTGTCTTTACAGTGACTATCCTCATTTGTTGAAGAAGAAAAGCATTAATGTAGCTGAATAGCAATACATTCAAGTGGCAATTACACTAGGGACAGTCACTGTGAGATCTCATTTGTGACTGTCCTTACAGTGAGTGTACATTATCATGTTGTCTTTACAGTGAGTGTACATTATCATGTTGTCTTTACAGTGTCAATATATGCATTATTACTTAAACTGAAGAGTACTCTAAATAATATGTCATTGTGGAGTTCTGATTGCTTCCAATTTGATATACGCTTGTTCTACTTATGTATCCAGCATCATGTAAGAAAAGTTGATGCTTTTAAAATAGATTCATTTAGCCATGAAATGCCTGTGCATGTTACATACAAGATTCCAAGGCCCAAAACTGATTACTCATTATAATTCATGTACAGAATGATAATCAACCACAACGAGGCATGCGTAGGCGCTGCTTAGATTTTGAGGCATCAGAAGCTCATAGAAGAAACTTGACCAATGGCTCATGGAATGCAACAAACTTATTGCCTAAAATAGGAGCATTGGTAACCACAGATGATGGTTCTGAAAAGAACACTTCACCATCAATGTCACGTGAGGGAACTGCAATTTTTGATGGCAAGCAACTTGTAGTATATAAGAGAGATGCAAGTACAGATGCTGGGAGAAGTTCCCAATCTTTATCTGTTGGACAGTTTTCATTTGCAAAACAGATTATAAAAACATGAAAATATATCAAAGATGTTTGATATTGATACAAAACAACACAGATTCATTTCTTCGTACACCTGTATATCATAAAAATCCTTGCACACTTCGAAAAATTGTATTGCCTTTTACTTACTCAAAAGTAATTTACATAAAGCAGTCATTTGATTAACATGGATCCTAATATTCACAAGTACATGGTCATGTGCTCCATCGTAGCATCTTATAGATTTAGATCTGTTCTCTAAAATAATTCAATGTTTTGTTTACAATCCACAAAAGAAATATTTTCCCTCATCTACTTAATCCTAAACAAAAGGCCATATAGCAATATAGATAGAACTATATAATAGAAACCATAAACAATGGTAACCTTAGCAGCAGCAAGAAATTGTTGCAAAAACTTTACCTTATCATACCCAGATTGTTGCTTTGCCTGGCGGAGGGAAATTTGATCAGTAAAATTGACACAGAGTATGCTGTCTCCATTGTCATGCTGGATAACAAAACACCAACTTTAATGGGCATGTACTGTCCCTTGTGTAATTGCCACTTGAATGCATTGCTATTGAACCACATTAATGCTTTTTTCCTTCAACAAATGAGGATAGTCACTGTAAAGACAACATGATAATGTACACTCACTGTAAGGATAGTCACAAATGAGGAAATCTCAGAGTGATTATCCCTTGTGTAATTGCCGCTTGAATACATTGCTATTGAACCACATTAATGCTTTTTTCCTTCAACAAATGAGGACAGTCACTGTAAAGACAACATGATAATGTACACTCACTGTAAGGATAGTCACAAATGAGGAAATCTCAGAGTGACTATCCCTTGTGTAATTGCCGCTTGAATACATTGCTAATGAACCACATTAATGCTTTTTTCCTTCAACAAATGAGGACAGTCACTATAAAGACAACATGATAATGTACACTCACTGTAAGGATAGTCACAAATGAGGACATCTCACAGTGACTGTCCCTTGTGTAATTGCCACTTGAATGTATTGCTATTCAGCCACATTAATGCTTTTCTTCTTCAACAAATGAGGATAGTCACTCTAAAGACAACATGATAATGTACACGGGCTGTAAGTGTACATTATCATGTTGTCTTTACAGTGACTGTCCTCCTTCAAGTGGCAATTACACAAGGGAGAGTCACTGTAAAGGCAACATGATAATGTAGAGAAACGTTGTCATTTGTATTTTCAACAGTGCCGAGAGAGATTCCCTCCGTGAAATCACAGCTACAATTTCTGAGTACGTTGGGTTTATTTTTCTTTTGTCATTATTATGTAATCTGGTATTCAGCTGTTACAGAGCTAAAATACCCAAAAATCAGGACATATCTGTGTTGAATTTATTGTTAGCGGCTTTGGTTATTTAGAAGTTTAATTTTATTTGTTCATCTTTCAAGCACAAACGTTTTGTGGACCGTAACATCTTCATTGTTTCGGGTATGCAATGAAACAGCCCTAACTTGCAACTACCTTCATGGTACTTGTGTACATTATCATGTTGTCTTTACAGTGACTGTCCTCATTCAAGTGGTAATTACACAAGGGATAGTCACTGTGAGATGTCCTCATTTGTGACAAGGACAGTCACACATGAGGACATCTCACAGTGACTGTCCCTTGTGTAATTTCCACTTGAATGTATTGCTATTCAACCACATTTATGGGCCCGTTTGGACCACACCACACAGTAGCATCTACAGAGAAGAATATCCCAGGTGTAACAAGTTGTAAGAATATACCAACAGTTCTAAGAAGCTCCCTAGCACATAGTAGCATCTACAGAGAAGAATATACAACATGAGGGCAGCCACTGTAAAGACAACATGATAATGTACACTCATTGTATGTGTACATTATCATGTTGTCTTTACAGTGACTGTCCTCATTCAAGTGGAAATTACACAAGGGACAGTCACTGTGAGATGTCCTCATTTGTGACAAGGACAGTCACACATGAGGACATCTCACAGTGACTATCCCTTGTGTAATTTCCACTTTAATGTATTGCTATTCAACCACATTTATGGGCCCGTTTGGACCACGGCACATAGTAGCATCTACAGAGAAGAATATCCCAGGTGTAACAAGTTGTAAGAATATACTAGCAGTTCTAAGAAGTTCCCTAGCACATAGTAGCATCTACAGAGAAGAATATGGGTCAACGAGGTTGACTTCAAAGCCATGCAATCTAATGGTAATAGTAATATCATAATTTGACATACTATCAGAAATACTTCCTAAATAGACTATTCAATCTTATAAGAGATGGATTCATGAGAACTATTATTTATGAAATATGAGTCAATGACTTTAATTAAAAAAATTACACAATCTAATTCTTGTAAAAATATCAAAATTTGACACATTGAAAATACCTTCCAAAAGTATCATTAATTGATTAATATGAATCACTACTCATGAAATATAATTTTATAAACCTAATCTAAAAACTACACAATAAAAATCTTAATAGCAATATTGTAAGAAACTATTCCCAAAAGCAAGCCTAACAAAATTTGATGAAAATAATTTTTGTTTCACTCAACTTTGACATTCACAACTTCCTCTTTTATTATAATAAGAAAAAAAATGTCTTTTTAGATATACCTCATGAACCATACTCGAATAATCTATCATTTTTCTTCTCAAAAACATATTTGCAGAGCCTGCTTCTTTTACTTGTTTGTACTTTTATCTCTCTGATGGAAAGGGTTCCTTCAAGACACATTTTTCCATGTTCACTGCTTGAGATATTTGAGGAGGGTTCCCCTGCTTGAGTATCCATCCAACCCATATTCGAGTAGTTCTACAATTGCACAGTCTAAATTAATAATACTGACAATTGAATGACGAATGATGATACATAGAATTGATATAAACTAATCCTAAAAACACTAAAACATTATTAATATATTTATATTTCATAAATAAAATTGATATAAAAGATCTGGAAAGATACATTAAAAAATAGAAAAACAGTAATTTATAATAGAAGGAAACTTAAATTGCTATTTTAAAAAAAAACAAGAGTCTTAAATCTTATCATTTTGTTTCATTATCATCCATAAGTACACACCTCTAGCATAATAATTATATTTTACCACCCATAAAATGAAAAAAAGATTTTCACAAGAGAAATTGAAGCTAGATTATAAAAATGAACCATCTTATTGGAAACTGGAACTGTTATCATACCCAAAAGGACTACAAAATTTCACCTTATCATACCCAGATTGTTGCTTTGCCTGGCGGAGGGAAATTTGATCAGTAAAATTGACATAGAGTATGTTGTCTCCATTGTCATGCTGGATAACAAAACACCAACTTTAATGGGCATGTATTGTCCCTTGTGTAATTGCCACTTGAATGCATTGCTATTTGATGCAGGGGCATCCCTAATGCAAGCCAAAGACACCATGATTGAAGGAAGTTTCCATGAAGCCAAGGAGTCAAATCCTATCAATTGGAACATAAGATTTTCACCTTGGAGCTTTGAAGGATTGACTGGTGAAAGGTCCTTTTGATTGACAAATCAGAGTCTTTTTGAATGACAAATCAGAGTCTTTTTGAATGACAATAAATTAGAATAGGAGTTTTAGATGTTTTCTTGGTTTGTAATAAATATTAAGGATTGATTTTATCTCCTTATAAACATCCACTTGTTGGACACAAGACCCCTTGGTGACTTATAAACCTTGGGCATCTTTTGAGTCCTTGGATGAAATGAGCATAGTAATTATTAGGTGTCTTTTAGATGTTGTTAAGAAGTTTGAAGGTCCAAAATAACTTTAATAAGGTTCCTAAAGTTTCACAACACATTTTTAACCTTCTCGGCAAAGTTGTTTGCAAAGTTGTAATGCAACTTTAAAAGTTGCTTAGCAAAGTTGACATTTGTTGGATAAACTATTCTAACCACCTAGATGGTTGAACCAATGTTTGGAGAGCCTATTTTAGGCTTCAAATGGTCGAAGACAGATAGAGAACCAGTATTGTAATCATTTTGCTTTCATAAAAAATAAAAATAACCCTGTTTTAGTGCATTTCTGGTGAAAAACGAACTTTGTACGGCTGTACGGATGGTGGTTGGATGATAAAATTTCCCTGGAAGTTGTAATAGTGACATCTGATGCTTTGGAAGTTGGTTTGATTGATTCTCTTTGTTTTATATCTAAGTTATTTCAAATTTTCTGTGCATTGTTTACAAACCCTCATTTTCAGGGTTTGACTGATGTAAAGACCTTAACTCACGTTTCAACCATTGGAATTCCTTCTTCCTTCGTGGAATGAGAGTTAAGGATGTATATTTCTATATTCTAAAAGCCTTGAGGCAGGGGGTTGCATCTGCATTTGTTGAGAGCGAGCCCTAGATCAAAAACTACCATGTTTTTGGCTCGGAAGATGGTAATCAGAATAAAATCAGAAGCTTGCATCATATTGAGGACTTGAAAACTTGTGCATTCTTGTTTATCTGGATCAGGAGAACACTCCAAAACTCTGATCTTGGTTTCATACACCCATTTTCAATGCTTTGTTTTGGAACCCACACCTAAAAGCATGCATTAGGTCTGCGGACTCAATGAAGACATTGATATGCCGGAGTGGAGTCAGGGTCTGGGATGAGTTGGTGGTCTGTTAGAAATCCAAAAAGGGTACTCAGAAAACATATAACTTCTTAGAGTCCTTTGGCAAGTTGCAGAGTTATGGCTGCAGACCAGGTTTGGGAGACCTACTAGGGTCACTAGGTCAGTTTGTTATTTTGATGTCTTGGGTTGTTTAGATCACAACCAATGCATGATTCTTGTTATTTAGATGATATCTAAGGGGTTTCTAAGTTTTGCTACAGGAAGTAAGATCTAGAACCTTAAAAGTCTCTTTTGATAGAAAATCAGGGAACTTGTCCCTAAAAGGAAATTTGTTATTGAATGGGATTGAGTCCATAAGTTGTTGTGTGATCCTTGAAACCTTCAAATTCATTACTTTGCAGAGTTTAAACATTAACCTATAGAAATCAGAGCCTAATTGATTGGTTGAGTCATTTTGGTGTCTTGAAGTGGGTTGGGACATAGATCCAAGTTTCTTGCTGACTACTCTGCATCACTATTGAACCACATTAATGCTTTTTTCCTTCAACAAATGAGGACAGTCACTGTAAAGACAACATGATAATATACACTCACTGTAAGGATAGTCACAAATGAGGAAATCTCAGAGTGATTATCCCTTGTGTAATTGCCGCTTGAATACATTGCTATTGAACCACATTAATGCTTTTTTCCTTCAAGTGGCAATTACACAAGGGACAGTCACTGCGAGATGTCCTCATTTGTGACAAGGACAGTCACACATGAGGACATCTCACAGTGACTGTCCCTTGTGTAATTGCCACTTGAATGTATTGCTATTCAACCACATTTATGGACCTGTTTGGACCACGGCACATAATAGCATCACATAAAAATTAAAAACATTAAAACGTACACATTATAACACTTAAATCAGGCTCACATTAATATGTGTTTTAAATAGTTTTATTTAATTAATTTAGATTAATAGTTAATTTAGATTAGCAGTATTCTATTTGTAGTTGAAACTTGTAGCTTTTAAATAGATAATGAATAAACTATGTAACCATTTAAGACAAATATATTTCTATCAAGAAATTAATATTAAATACATTAAGGATTGATGGCATACCTTTAAATTTCATCATCATCATCCTCATCATCATCATCATCATCATCATCATCATCATCATCATCATCATCATCATCATCATCATCATCATCATCATCATCATCATCATCATCATCCTCGTCATCGTCGTCGTCATCATCGTCGTCGTCGTCGTTGTTTTCGTCGTTGTCATCATCATCAACATCATCATCATCAACATCAACATCATCTTCATCATCATCATCAGTAGCAGCATCATCGTCATCATCTTCTTCTTCTTCTTCATGAAAATTTATCTCCGGAACATCATCCAATAATTGTCGATCTTGATCATCATCTACATCATCTTCTACTTCTTCGGTATCTTCTTCTTCCATCGCATTATACTTTATCGGCCTTCCTCTCGGTTCATGTCTAACAACAAATGACCAACCCGGTTTATGTGAAACCTCTGAGTAAAATACCTGCTCACATTGGCTTGGAAGAACATAGGGCTCATCCCCAACTGGCTCAAACGACCTTGTATTAACCATTGTAAATCCATTATCATGTTCAATAACAGTTCTATTAGGATCATTTGGATTAAGTCGTAGCCTGTACCATTTGACAACGAAGAGTACTAATTTGAAGGAACTAAAGTCGCACTCAAGTATATCATCCAAAATGCCATAGTATTGATTTTTAGACTCTTGAGGATCTAAGTCATTTCTAGATGAAATATTAGTCACTTGAAAGACTGCAGTTATTCCAGAATCACAAGTTTTCTTCATGTCATCCAACACTTTGACGCGAAATTTTTGACCATTACAGAACATACCCTTGTGGTGTTTAACCTACAATAATATGTGAAACATGTCAAAATTATTATATCGTGAGTTGATAAACATACGGGTGATTAATAATTTTGTACGTACCTGGAAATCTCTTAAACCATATGCTAAATCTATTTCCCTTTGCATAACATTAGAATCTCCATTACGATGAGCTTCTTTAACCAATGAAGATACACCTTCCCATGTTAATGTGTGACCAGAATGTTGACATCGTTCAATCCATACCGTCATCCAAACAAGATTGTTTGTAATATACAAATGTAGTGCATCCCACTCTCGAGCAACTGTACAAAAAAAAAATAGACGACTTACAACCGATTTATTTTGAAGATTAAGAAAAAATTTATTACAATAACATCTTATAATTTATTACCTGTCACTTTCCTCAATCTACCTTTCCCCATCAAGTACTCCCCTTTGAATTTTTTAAAAGGGTCGAGATCCTAAATGCAATCTACATGGATATTTGAAGCAAACTTAGGAAGATATTCAGTAATGTACACCATAGTCTGGTATACCATGTATCCCTCTACCATAGAACCCTCAGGATGTGCTCTTTGTCGAACCAAAGCCTTCAAAGATTTCAAGTGCCTCTCAACCATCCACATTGACCTAGTGTGTGCAGGTCCACACAATTCAATCTCCTCAACTTGGTGTATGAGGTAGTGTTCTTGTGCATTGAAAAAAGTTGGAGGTAGACACTTTTGCATTTCACACAGTAAATGAGGAATTCTTCTCTTCCAATAGTTTATATCTTCTTTATGGATTTCTTTAGATGACAACCACCTACATTAAGAGATTCAAGTCACAAAAAATATATAAATACGAGACTTTACAAAATAATATACAATAGATTACATAGCAAGAAAAACAAATTGCGAATATAATAAATATATACAACAAATTGAATAGATATTACTGCTTACCTCATGTATTTTCCAAGATCATATATCACTTGTTTGATGTTATTGTTGAAGTGCTCTAGGAGAGATAGAGGTAGCACATACTGCAGTAATTATAAACCAATCATTTCATTATTTTCTAACATAACATAATGAATAGTACACGTAGTTTATGAATATATTGTAAATACAGAAGAACATAACTTACCTTGATGAAAGTATGCCAATCATGCGTTTTGAGCCCTGGCCCAAATTCACTTTTCTTTGATATGAGATTGCTTATGTTCCCAGCAAATCCTGTGGGAAATCAAATTTTTCGTATGACTTCTTTTATGGCATCACTTTGCTGCTCCGTTAATAACCAAGGAAGGGCACTTATATTAATCTGATCTCTATTGCTATTTGAGTGAATGAAATTCTTCAGTGCATGATTGGATTCATGAATGTCATTACAAATTTTGACAATTTTTTCTTTGTCACGCCTTCCATCCAGTATTTTCCACAATGTCTCTGTTATATTCTTTCCAACATGCATAAGATCAAACAAATGCACAATTTGTAGGTCCTCGTAGTAGGGCAACCTACTAAATTGTCTGGGATAGCTTTTTAGTCCCTTTGGAAGGTTGTCAGTAGTGCCTTGACGACCTTCACGATCATCAATTACATAATTAGTAAACAAAAATCACAATAGAAATATATAAATTACAAACATAAACCATTAAGTGGAACGACATTACCTCGACGATTAATTCTATTATATTCCAACTTCCATAGGTGAGGTGTCATTCTTCGTGGCTTTGATGTAGTCTCTTCTTTCCCATTGAAAAGATGTTTTTCCATACTTCGATACTTATGATTCCTGTGGAGGAAGTGTTTGTACTCATCAAACACATGCTTTCCTAAACTTTTTGAATGACAAGATTTCATCTTTGGACCACAAACTGGACATGCAAATTTTCCCTTTGTTTGAAGACCTACAAGATAATGATATAATTGAATTATTAAATATGTTGATTTTTATAATTAGAATTATCATGCGCAACTTGAATTCACTATAACATACCACAAAAATGTGTTAGCCCTGGGGCATCATGTATTGTCCATACAAGTATTGCATGGAATTGAAATTGTCTTTGTCCTATTGGTCTAGACACGTCATACATAGTGACACCGTTCCATAACTCCACCAACTCGTCAATAAGAGGCTCAATATATACATTCATATCTTTAACTTGATATTTACCTACTTGAATGAACAGTCACATTACATAATTATTGTGACCATTTTACTGTAAGATTTGTAAGTACATGTAAATTAATAACTATCAAATGATAAAATACCTGGAACAATCATTGCCAACATAATGTGCTCCCTCTTTATTGACATCTACGGAGGAATGTTATTGTTGATAACAAAAATAGGCCACACCGAGCAAACAGATCTCATCTCTCCAAATGGATTGACACCATCCACTGCCAATGAAAGCCTGAGATTACGAGGTTCTTCTTTGAAGTGTTGCCACTTTTCCTCTATGTGCATAAATGCCGAACCATCCGCAGGGATTCGAATAATGTCATCTCGACTTCTATTGCGTGCATGGTAATCCATAAATTGTGCCAAGCTAGTACACCTGAATAATTGTCGCATCCGTGGAATAATGGGGATGTAATGAAGAACCTTGTGAGGCACCTTTTTTGTTATTCGACCTGTTCGATATCTACTCGTATGACATACAGGGCATTGTGTTGCAAATTCATGTTCTTTATAATATATAATATGATCATTGGGACAAGCATGTATTGCTTGATACTCCATTCCAATATCTTTCATAATAGCAGATAATTCTCGATATGATCGAGGTAGAATATTTGATGGTGGTAACAAAAACTCACCTATCAATCTACAGCAAAAAATATAAGTTGTTAATATAAACAATATTAGTGGTACATTATTCACCCTTTGTTAACTATAAAGACATATATGATATACCTTAACATACGTGACATTGTTATGTTGGATAAACCATTCATAACCTTCAAGTTCAACAACAACAATACAGCAGAGAGAAGAGTTGTTTGGGAGTCTTTGTATAGGGGCTCGTATGCCTTCTCAAGTAGAGGTACATCGAGGCTATCATCATCATCATGATCAGATCTGCTTGGACTAAATGTGTCATGGATCAATGTATTTATACCATCATCTTCAATTGTTTTTTCTGGCGCATGATCGTCATCTTCCATGGGATCATTATCTTCACCTTGGATATTCGCACCCCCATGTTCCTCCATATCATGTACTTCCCTCGGGAGATCAACCTATATAAAATTGATTAACATAAATAAACCATGATCTTCAACTCATCATCAAGTGATTTCATATGTATATAAATTGTTAAAATGATATAATGAACAACTTACCAGTGGATGATAGTCATGCCCCCCTTCAATGTGACCATTCTCCCTACAATGTCTCTTAACTGTTTTGATTAGTAGTTGTGATGCCCAAAAGTTGGGACAAAACACAACCAACAAATTTTTTTAAAGTGATAAGTTTCAACACACAAGATGCGGGTTAATGAGTTCAACGATGAGGTTAAAATGAATCAGGTGAATAACCTCGACAATGTTGTCTATAAAGGATGCTAGAGGAAAATTAAAAAAAAGTTAAATACGTCCATCTTCATGACGATCAAAATTATCGTTCGTCAACTAGAGATCTCAACGGTTGACTAAGAGGACATGAATGTCTAATGTTTACGTTATTCCATATGAAGGTCATTCAATTAACTAATGTTTAAGTTAAGTCCATACTGATCATGGAGCTTAAATCGGTTTGCTTCGAAAACATAGGATATACATGATTCGATTCATTAATCTTAAAATAAATTAGAAAATAAAGACTATAAGATTTAAACATTAATTATATTTATTTATTATTTTAATATATTATTAATTAATAATTATAAAATATTAACAAATTAATAAATGAAAATTACAAAGCAACATAACATCTTTTAAATTAATAATAACCCTTATAAACAAAAATAACTAAATAACACCACCCAGACAAATTTAAGCCCTTACAAATTTTGCAGGGACAATAACATTTTCCATCACCTTTTCTTTTCAAGTTAGACCACAATCTAGCGATTGTCTCCCTATTTTGTTCTTCACTTATATTATCTGACATGATCGTTCTTCACAGGAAGCAAAAATTGGGCTATGAAAACTTCGGTCTACAACTTTCAGTGACTAAGCAAAATTGTCAAAAGTACACAAATCTTCTTAGACCTAGTTAAATCCTTTAATATTTTAAAAGTCTAGTTAAAATATACATTAGATTAAAAAATATACAATTTTCATGCCTGAGCACGCGGCTACGACTAGTGCAATGGTCTTCTTGCTTAGCTCTAGAAGCTCTCTAGCAATCAAAACATATAAGCTACAAGGCCTAACAACAATTTCAAAACATATAAGCTACAAGGCAAGACATATTACATGACATGGCAAAAGGATTAAAATATACATTAGATTAAAATATATACAATTTTCAAACCTAAGCGCACGGCTATAACTCGTGCAATGGTCTTCTTGCTTAGCTCTAGAAGCTCTCCAGCAATCAAAACATATAAGCTATTAGAATTCATTAACTTTCTGTAATTGAAAAACTCTATTTGATATTAGACCGTAAACTACTACTATTCTCTCCATAAGAACTAAGTACAAAATTCTTTCAAGTTCACATCCATAATTCCCTTTAGATTAAAATATGCAGCAAAAATAAGCTAAAAGTCTAGTTAAAATATTCATTAGATTAAAAAATATACAATTTTCAAACCTGAGTGCGCGGCTATAACTCGTGCAATGGTCTTCTTGCTTAGCTTTAGAAGCTCTCCAACAATCAAAACATATAAGCTACAAGGCCTAATAGCAATTTCAAAACAAGGGTCATCAAAAGAACCAAAAACAATGTGTGCAAACAATACCTTGTGAAGTGGTATAGACAATTAGAAGATGCTACTATGTGCTAGGGAACTTCTTAGAACTGTTGGTATATTCTTACAACTTGTTACACCTGGGCTATTCTTCTCTGTAGATGCTACTGTGTGCCGTGGTCCAAACGGGCCCATAAATGTGGTTGAATAGCAATACATTCAAGTGGCAATTACACAAGGGACAGTCACTGTGAGATATCCTCATGTGTGACTGTCCTTGTCACAAATGAGGACATCTCACAGTGACTGTCCCTTGTGTAATTTCCACTTGAATGACGTCAGTCACTATAAAGACAACATGATAATGTACACATACAATGAGTGTACATTATCATGTTGTCTTTACAGTGGCTGCCCTCATGTTGTATATTCTTCTCTGTAGATGCTACTACGTGCTAGGGAACTTCTTAGAACTGTTGGTATATTCTTACAACTTGTTACACCTGGGATATACTTCTCTGTAGATGCTACTATGTGTCGTGGTCCAAATGGGCCCATAAATGTGGTTGAATAGCAATACATTCAAGTGGCAATTACACAAGGGACAGTCACTGTGAGATGTCCTCATGTGTGACTGTCCTTGTCACAAATGAGGACATCTCACAGTGACTGTCCCTTGTGTAATTGCCACTTGAATGAGGAACAAGGAGGAAGTGATACAATAATAGGGGGGTGATCATTTTAAAATGTGTTGGACACAGATATGTCCTCATTTCTGGGTATTTTAGCTCTCTAATAGCTGAATACCATATTAAATAATAATGACAAAAGAAAAATAAACCCAACGTACTCAGAAATTGTAGCTGTGATTTTGCGGAGGGAATCTCTCTCAGCACTGTTGAAAACACAAATGACAACCCGCTTGATTTCGCGGAGGGAATCTCTCTCGGTGCTGTTCAAAAGCCAAATGACAACCCGCTTTGTTCAAAACACAAATGATAACCCGCTTGATTTTGCGGAGGGAATCTCTCTCGGCACTGTTGAAAACACAAATGACAACGTTCCTTTTTTTTTTTGCACTTATATCCCGACCAACATAAGGTCCATTTATAATACAACATGATAATGTACACTTACAGTGAGTGTACATTATCATGTTGTCCTTAGAGTGACTATCTTCATTTGTTGAAGAAGAAAAGCATTAATGTGGCTGAATAGCAATACATTCAAGTGGAAATTACACAAGGGACAGTCACTATGAGATGTCCTCATTTGTGAGTGTCCTTACAGTGAGTGTACATTATCATGGTGTCTTTAGAGTGACTGTCCTCATTTGTTGAAGAAGAAAAGCATTAATGTGGTTCAATAGCAATACATTCAAGTGGCAATTACACAAGGGACAATCACTGTGAGATGTCCTCATGTGTGACTGTCCTTGTCACAAATGAGGACATCTCACAATGACTGTCCCTTGTGTAATTCAAGTGGCAATTACACAAGGGACAGTCACTGTGAGATGTCCT
Source organism: Chamaecyparis obtusa (assembly GCA_027943335.1). NCBI lineage: Eukaryota > Viridiplantae > Streptophyta > Pinopsida > Cupressales > Cupressaceae > Chamaecyparis > Chamaecyparis obtusa. The sequence continues at coordinate 157,062 of BSBK01000128.1, forward strand.
CATTTGTGACTGTCCTTACAATGAGTGTACATTATCATGTTGTCTTTAGAGTGACTGTCCTCATTTGTTGAAGAAGAAAAGCATTAATGTGGTTCAATAGCAATACATTCAAGTGGCAATTACACAAGGGACAATGTCATGAGCCGTGACATATTGAACTTAGTATAATAATAAAATGATTAGATGATATATAATAATCTATTATTAACGGTATATAACAATAATATATAATTATTATCAAAAGATAATAATAATATATAGTTAGCATAATAAGTAATATGTTAATTAAATAATATTAAAATATTAATAAATAATATAATTATGATTATAATTATAATATAAATTAATAATAAATAATTATTAATAAATTATATATATTATATTATAATAATATATTAAGTAATAATATTAAATCAATTATTGATATAATAATTTTAATATATAAATAATATTAATAAACCTCTCAATATAAAACAATATGTTATCACTATAATAATATTTATTATAATATTATTAATATTACTAACATCATTAATTATAATATTTAATAATAACAATAACATTAATAATAATAATAATAATAATAATAACGTTTAAAGCAATATCGAATATCTATAATCGATATACATCTACATTAAACATCTGCATTATCTATCACGATGAGGAATGAAGAAGTGATACAACAATCACTAGTCATTACACATCGATACCATGAGAGGATGATTAATGAACCAAATACTATGAAGTCAAGATCAACATGATATGAATAAGGGATAGGTTGCTATGTGTTTCAGAAGATGTATTGATAAGCAAGAAGGATAACCATTCATATATTATAAATAATCATTAATTGCACAAGTTTAGACAATGACATATCCGATAAAGCAATATCAAACATGAAGACCCGCTAGCAAATATGCACCATCACTTCCTATGTTATCATGACAATAACATAAACTAGATTGAATTCTACTATCTATATCAATAGACACCACATAGGAGGATATCGACTAAAGGATTGAAAGATTATCGATTGTCTGAGATAAACCACATCTTGTAGAAACACAAAAGCATCAGTGATTATATCACAAGCTATTGATGAATGAGGCATCAGTCATGGATAATAAGTACAATGTATCCTTAAGTATTAACAGGAATGGAAGTCAATTTGAAGATCAAACTCCATTACCAGCAATCAACCAATAAATGGACAATTATCAGAAAATGATATCGACTTATATCAGAGTAGAAAGATTGGATATAATCATAACAATATGGGATAAGGAAAGAGTTAATATCGATTGACTAAATACTAATGATAGTTAGACCAAACTAATACAAACACAATGGATGTTAACTACTGGTTGCACTACCAATTAGGGAAGATTACCTTCATAAAAAGATTTGATATTGAGTCAATCTGGGAGTTATCTATGATCAGAAAATAATGAAATAATATTATGTGAACTGTCGGATTATGGAAAGGTGTGATTAACAAAGGGACATGGAGGAAGAAACAAGACACGTCTCATTCATAGCATCTCTTCATTTGTTAAAGACAATATAAGAATGCATTCTTGTCAGTCACTCAAGGCATCATTAGAACTTTATTTACTTATCCATATTTGGATATACTCAATAGAGCATCTACCTTTGGCAGTTTGGTTTCAAGTTTATCATTGCAGATCAGAGACAACACCATGATTGCACAGATAGAAAGGATAGTTAGAAACAGCATCAATATTTGAAGTTGCAAGCATATAATTCAGAATCTGAAATAGCAACATATCACTCATAGCGATATTACACATTTGCATAATTACATCATCATATCAGACACAGCAAATACATTGCTGTAAGCAATACTTATTGATTGTATATCGATATTGTTTATATCAGACATAGCATCATTATACTATCACTATAAGTGATAGGAAACATCATATTCATAGCATATTTCATATCATTATATCCGACAGTGCTATTAAACATATTGGTATCAATATCATCTTGCACACATATTGTGATTGAATCTGAAATAGCGGTTGATATCTTAAGTAACCTCCATTACTTAGTTTAATTGTAAGTATCTGATAGAGTAAGTCTGAGAAGTGGAGTAATTGTTCCTATTTTCCAAGTTAGCCAAAAAGGGGACATTACAGACAATCACTATGAGATGTCCTCATGTGTGACTGTCCTTGTCACAAATGAGGACATCTCACAATGACTGTCCCTTGTGTAATTCAAGCGGCAATTACACAAGGGACAGTCACTGTGAGATGTCCTCATTTGTGACTGTCCTTACAGTGAGTGTACATTATCATGTTGTCTTTAGAGTGACTGTCCTCATTTGTTGAAGAGAAAAGCATTAATGTGGTTCAATAGCAATACATTCAAGTGACAATTACACAAGGGACAATCACTGTGAGATGTCCTCATGTGTGACTATCCTTGTCACAAATGAGGACATCTCACAATGACTGTCCCTTATGTAATTCAAGTGAAAATTACACAAGGGACAGTCACTGTGAGATGTCCTCATTTGTGACTGTCCTTACAGTGAGTGTACATTATCATGTTGTCTTTAGAGTGACTGTCCTCATTTGTTGAAGAAGAAAAGCATTAATGTGGTTCAATAGCAATACATTCAAGTGGCAATTACACAAGGGACAATCACTGTGAGATGTCCTCATGTGTGACTATCCTTGTCACAAATGAGGACATCTCACAATGACTGTCCCTTGTGTAATTCAAGCAGCAATTACACAAGGGACAGTCACTGTGAGATGTCCTCATTTGTGACTATCCTTACAGTGAGTGTACATTATCATGTTTTCTTTAGAGTGACTGTCCTCATTTGTTGAAGAAGAAAAGCATTAATGTGGTTCAATAGCAATACATTCAAGCGGCAATTACACAAGGGACAGTCACTGTGAGATGTCCTCATTTGTGACTGTCCTTACAGTGAGTGTACATTATCATGTTGTCTTTAGAGTGACTGTCCTCATTTGTTGAAGAAGAAAAGCATTAATGTGGTTCAATAGCAATACATTCAAGTGGCAATTACACAAGGGACAATCGATCACTGTGAGATGTCCTCATGTGTGACCTTTGTGAAGGCAAGTGCCAATTTGTACCCAAGTTACCAATATTGTGGCAAAAGTGGGAATGAAGCATTTAGGGGTCAAATTGGGCAAAGAAGTGTAGAAGTGGCCTATGTGAGGTCTAAATAGCCTAACTAAGTCATGGTTAGGGTCTTATGGTGTTTGAACAATAAGTTTTGAACCAAAATCCCAAAGGTTGTAACAAGTTGTCAATGTTGTCATTCACAACATTGACAACATTTGTGCAAGGGAGCATTTTCGAGTAAGATGGTTATGTAACTATATGAAACCATTGAATTAGGCATCAGATAAACTATAAGAGGCCTCCATCGATCTGTGCAAAAGGTTGGGGGGAAAAACATTTGGAATTAAGAAGATTTGTAGAGTAACACGGTTTTAGTGAATTCTTGAGTTTTTTTGTTTCTTTGTTTTCAGTTGATTAATGGATTAGATAGCTTGCAGTGTCTATTGGAAAAGTTAGTACAAGTTGTTTTTTTATTTTGTGTTGTGTTTTTTTTGAGTTTTGAAGCATTCCAACTAGTTTGTTAATTCTTTTGTTAAGTACCCTATCATTGGTTTGAACCAGGCAGGTTGAACAAATGGAGTCTTAGCTAATCATTCCATTGTCAATTTTGTATGGGCTCTTGGAATGGGTGAGGAGACTCCATGTACTATATGTTTGGAAGGAGGGGCCCTGGGAAGCTCATTTTCTATGTTTGCAATGATGTCCTAGGTGAGTCAGTTGAGCACAGTTAGGGATGAAAAATCATTACAAGAAGATTACAACAAGTTGAATGCATTGGTTGCTTCAACTAAAATCTCATGGAGAGGTAGACACACATCTAAAGAAGCCCCAAGTAAAATTAGAAGATTGGGTGAGTTTCTTTGGCTGCTAAGAAAACAAACTCTTAGTCAGACTGTCCAAGTTGTGTCAAAATACTTGTTTTCAGGCATGGCTGTAGCAGTTGGTGTACAAAAAATCTAGGAGGAGAAGACCTTAGATATCTTGGAGTTCTCAATAAAGGGCATCTGAATCCTAAGCCCTTTAGGTGGCTTAATATAAACAAAAAGGCTTGACAAAGGCCTAATTGCTAGCAGCCTATTTTTGGGTGCAATTGTCATGGTTTGATGAACCGGATTGAAGTATTGATGAAAAGTATAGGTGAAGGAGTAATATTGAAACCAATAGAGGTCCTAGTGGCCAGCCTCTCCATGGAGTAAAGTTCTAGTTGAATGTGTTTCAATTTGTGAAGACAAGACTAGGAGTGTCCTAGTAGCTAGATTGGTATTGAGCAGAGTTCGTTGTATTTCTTGTTGGTGTGCACTAGTTGAAGGAGTGGGATCTTGGGTAGAGATACCTAAAGAGTGTAGGGATAGTTAAGTACCCTATCAAGTCAAAACATTGGCCTAAAGAGACCCTAGTGAAGGATAGGGAGTGAGCAAGACAAAGTGTTACATCAATTAACAAGATCATTTTTTGGTAATTGTGTACATTATCATGTTGTCTTTACAGTGACTGTCCTCATTTGTTGAAGAAGAAAAGCATTAATGTGGTTCAATAGCAATACATTCAAGTGGAAATTACACAAGGGAATATCACTATGAGATGTCCTAAGTGTGACTGTCCTTGTCACAAATGAGGACATCTCACAGTGACTGTCCCTTGTGTAATTGCCACTTGAATGAGGACAGTCACTATAAAGACAACATGATAATGTACACAAGTACCGTGAAGGTAGTCGCAAGTTAGGGCTATTTCATTGCATACCCGAAACAATGAAGACATTACAGTCCACAAAATGTTTGTGCTTGAAAGATGAACAAATAAAATTAAACTTCTAAATAACCAAAGCTGCTAACAATAAATTCAACACAGATATGTCCTCATTTCTGGGTATTTTAGCTCTCTAATAGCTGAATACCAGATTACATAATAATGACAAAAGAAAAATAAACCCAACGTACTCAGAAATTGTAGCTGTGATTTCGCGGAGGGAATCTCTCTCGGCGCTGTTGAAAACACAAATGACAACGTTCTTGTTTTTTTTGCCCTTATATCCCGATGTGATTTTGCGGAGGGTTATAGTGCTGTTGAAAACACAAATGACAACGTTCCTTTTTTTTTTTGCCCTTATATCCCGACAACATCGCAATTGCAAGTTAGGGTTGTTTCATTGCATACCCGAAACAATGAAGACGTTACGGTCCACAAAATGTTTGTGCTTGAAAGATGAACAAATAAAATTAAACTTCTAAATAACCAAAGCCGCTAACAATAAATTCAACATAGATATGTCCTCATTTCTAGGTATTTTAGCTCTCTAACAGCTGAATACCAGATTACATAATAATGACAAAAGAAAAATAAACCCAACGTACTCAGAAATTGTAGCTGTGATTTTGCGGAGGGTTACGGCGCTGTTGAAAACACAAATGACAACGTTCTTTTTTTTTTGCCCTTATATCCCGATGTGATTTCGCGGAGGGTTACGGCGCTGTTGAAAACACAAATGACAACGTTCTTGTTTTTTTTGCCCTTATATCCTGATGTGATTTCGCAGAGGGTTACGGCGCTGTTGAAAACACAAATGACAACGTTCCTTTTTTTTTTTGTCCTTATATCCTGACAACGTCGCAATGGCGACGTTGCCAAATGTATTGTCATCGCAAATTGCGACGGTGTCGGGCTATATTTGAAAAAAAAAAGCCAAAACCACATGACATTTGCCTGTCGTCGCAAATTGCCGTCGCAATTTCACCCCAAATGTATTAGTGTGTGCTTGATGGATTACCACCAGTAAGAAAGATCAATGATCAGATGGACTTGATTCTAGGAGCCAATTTGCCAAATAAGGCATCACACAGAATGACACTAGCAGAAAGTGAAGAGTTGAAGATAGATTTGAAGTTTAGTTCATCATATCGTCAACATATTGTATATGGAAGTAGTCCTAGAAATACATCTAAGTTGAGGAAGATAAATAAAAGAGAAATAAATAGTGTTGAAGCTAAGGATTTTGTAGAACATTTGAAGAACATCCTGAGGAGGTGAGGAAGCACATTACCAAGATGAATGCGCAGTATAAGGCTAAGGCAGATGAGAAAAGGAGGCATAACAAATTTTAGGTTGGAGATGACATCATGGTTCATTTGCGGAAGGAAAAATTTTCAGTTGGTACATATAACAAGCTAAAAATAAAGAAGTTTGGGCCATATTTGACAGAGTATCATGATGGAGGTGTTGAAGATGAGGTTATAGCAACACAGTGTAGTATTCCAGAAACCAGTTAAGATATCAAGGAGATTGAAGACATAGTGGATACTCATGTTGGCAGAAGCACAAAGAACAAGACATATGAAGAGTATTTGGTCAAACGGAAAGGATGACCTGTTCAAGATTCATCATGGCTAGCAAAGGAGGAGGTTAACAGTCTTGGTTTTCCTCTGCACACCTGAGTCATGATAGGGTCACTTCTCAAATTACCCTGGGTGTCTGATGCAGGAGCATCCTGGGTGTAAGAGCAATCTTTCATCATCCAAAATATTTCTATTTGCTTTTCAATAAGGGCTATCTTGTGCAGAGATGCTATTTATGAAAACTTACTATTTTTAGTAAGTTGTTTATATGATCTCAAAATGTTTTGATTTCACAGTTGGAGGTTCATCCTAGTCATTTCAGCCTACCAGTTGAGTTTCATTGCCACATCATCAATATTGGTGAAGTTATTGAGATTTTTTGGGTACAAAATCTTTCAGGTCAATTTTGAAGGCCTTAGAGGCTCTGGATTGCGATCGACCCCCGGCTGACTGGAGCTAGCATGCGTTTCAGACATTGTAGATCTCGTCATGGCATTTCCAAAAAGTGGTTACAATAGAAAAATGGAGTTATGGTTAAAAAATTATGGCCTCTGGAAGTTGGGTTACCTAATGCAGGAGCATCGTGGGTGTAAGAGCAATCTTGCATCACCCAAAAATATTTCTGTTTTTATATTCAATAAGGGCTATTTTAGTGCAGAGCTGCTATTTATGGAAAGTTACTATTTTTGGTAATTTTTGCATGTGCTCAGAATGATCTGATTTCTTTCTTGGAGGTTCATTTTGGTCATGTAAGTCTGCCAGTAAAGTTTCATTGCCAGATCAAGTGTATATTGGAAGATATTGAAGATTTTCGGTATTAGCAGCAGGGTACAAAAACTTTGAACTCAGTTTTGAAGGCTTTAGAGGCCCCGAATGAGGTAAAAAATTTGGGTGACGGGCGCTTGCGCGGGTCAAGCCTGTAGAGCACTTCATGGCGTTTCTGAAATGGGTGTTATAATAGCCGATCGGGTCAACTGGTGATGACTTATGGTCTTCAGAAGTTGGGCCACCTGAAATGGCGAAAAATAATTTTCTTCAAAATTTCTGTTCGGGTTTCAAAGGTTATCTTGAGCCGACTATGATGTAATAAAATGTAAAATAAAATAATTCTAAGTTTGGTCGGCCTTATTGGCTAAAATTCGGGAACCTTCCCAGGCGGTGGATAATTGCCTATATAAGGAAGGCTGTATTATTGTCTTAGGTAGTTCAGAATAGTTCTGGGTATTGATTCGAGGCTTTGTCCTAAAGAATATTGTAAGGGAATGCCCATGTGGCTTTGCATATTGTAATTCTGAAAGTTTGTAATTCCACATTTGTGGAGATAATAAGAAGCCAATTTTCTGTTCTTGCATATTATTGTTGTTGTTTCTCTATTTCTGTTATGTGTTTGTGGCATTAAGGGGAGCACCCTTCATCAAGTGGTATCAGAGCAGAAGTTCTTGAGTGTGTAAACAGATCGCCGACTGTGAGGCAGTTTGCACCAGGACCGTGGCTAGGGTTTTAGCGCGCATCGCGAAAATGCCTCCACGAAGGGAACGTGGCGGAAGAGCTGGTGTTGTACCACCTGAGGTTAGAGAGCTGCAGAGACAATGCGAGCATTGCAAGAAGAGATTCGCAGAGGAATGAATCTTAATGTCAGAGATGAAAGCGAGGATGAAGCCGAAGAAGAATATCAAGAAGGAGAAGCTGAAATTGTGAACCAGGAGGAAGAAAGACTTTTTCGGGCGATTTCCAAGATTGGGAAAATACCTAAGATTGAGGTTCCTACATTTTCTGGAAATCTTAACCCAGAGGAATTGATCGACTGGATCAATGAATGTGAGGAGTATTTTGAGTATGAAGATGTTGAGGATCCTGATAGGGTCAAATTTGCGAAGGCCAGACTGAAAGGTCATGCGAAGATCTGGTGGCAAGAAATTCAATTGGAGCGAAATAGAAGAGGGAAAGATAAAATCACAAGATGGGATCGGATGGTGGAAAAATTGAAGTGACAGTTCATTCCTGTTGATTATGAGCTTGACCTACTGAAGAAAATGAAAAGTTTGAAGCAAGCAGGAAAATCTGTTCAGGAGTATACAGAGGAGTTCTATCGACTCCTCATCAGAACAAGCCATGCCGAAGCTGATAAGGAGAAAGTTGCCCGATACCTTAATGGGTTAAGGCCAAGCATTTAGGAGGAGTTGAATCTGGTTTGAATGAATAGTATTGAGGAGGCATACCAATTTTCCCTAAAAGGAGAGGAAAAGCTGAACAAGAAGTTTGAGAGCAGACAAAACGGAAGAGGTCGCGGTCGACGATCTGGTGGACGGTCATATGGTGGCTGAAATGAAGATCCAAAAAAGAAGGATGAGGCTAGTAGCAGTCAAAATCAACGAGAAAATAATTCCAATCACTTCCAAGATCAGAATAATAGAGATCAGAGAGGAAGAGGAAGAGGACAAGGATCTGGAAGAGGTGGCTTCCATGGAACATGTTTTCACTATGGAGAAGAAGGTCATAGGGCATTTGAATGTCCTTAGCACCAAGGCAGAACGGACAGGAGAAATGAAGGCCAGGCCAGAGTTGCACATGTAGATGAAGATGTCAGATCATCAAATTCTGAAGATGCTCAAAGAGGAGAAACGTTGATTAACAGAAGAGTCCTGTTGAGTGGTGAGAATGAACCTGAGCAAAGGAGGAGCCTGTTTCACACCAGGTGCAAGTGTGAAGGTAAATGTTGTGATGTGATTATTGATAGTGGAAGCACTGACAATTTGGTGTCAGAAGAGATGGTGACAAAGTTGAAGCTCAAGAGACAGAAACACCCACATCCATATCGGATTGCCTGGGTACAGGATGACCACAAGGTCATGGTCAATGAACAATGCCTAGTGAAGTTCAAGATTGGCGGATACCAAGATGAGGTATTGTGTGAAATCATATCTATGGATGCATGTCATATGTTGTTGGGTAGACCATGGCAGTTTGACAGATGTGCTATACATGATGGTCGTGCGAATACCTATTCTCTGACAAAAGATGGAGTGCGACATAAGCTAAAACCATTGAAGGAGACTGAAGAAAAGGTATGTGGTAATGCAAGGATAACTTTTGTTGATGGAAAAAATTTCCTAGATGGTATCAGGCATGAGCATGTATGTTTTGCTTTAATTCCAAAAGTTGGTAAAGAGGAAGTAGAAGATGTTCCTGTAGAAGTTGCAGATTTGTTGAATGAGTTTCAAGATATTGTATCTGATAACGTGCCTGATGGATTACCACCAGTCAGGAAGATCAGTCATCAAATGGACTTGATCCCAGGAGCGAGTTTGCCGAATAAGGCAGCACACAGAATGACACCTGCAGAAAGTGAGGAGTTGAACAGACAAGTACATGAACTGTTACAGAAAGGATTGATCCGTGAGAGTCTGAGTCCCTATGTTGTACCAGCGGTATTAGAACCAAAGAAGAATGGAGAATGGAGGATGTGTACAGATTCTAGGGCAATAAACAAGATCACAATCAAGTATAGGTTTCCATTGCCACAAATGGATGATATTATGGACTGTTTGAGTGGAGCTGTGTATTTCTCAAAGATAGATCTGAAGAGTGGATATCATCAAATTCGGATCAGAGAAGGAGATGAATGGAAGACTGCCTTCAAGACAAAGGAAGGACTATATGAGTGGTTAGTCATGCCTTTTGGGCTAACCAATGCGTCGAGCACTTTCATGCGGCTCATGAACGAGGTTCTGAAAGAATTTCTGGGTAAGTTTGTCATTGTTTACCTAGATGATATTTTGATCTTTAGTAAGACATTGGATGAGCATATGATGCATATTCGTATGATATTTGAGAAGTTGAGAGAAGAGAAATTGTTGATTAATTTGAAGAAGTGCAGTTTTGTGAAGAAAGAGTTAGTGTATTTGAGGTTTGTAGTTTTAGGAGAAGGTCTAAAAATGGACCTAGAGAAGGTACAAGCCATCCTTGAATGGCCTACTCCAAAGAGTGCTACTGAGGTAAGATTTTTTCATGGTCTAGCTAGCTTTTACAGAAAGTTTATCATAAATTTTAGTAGTATTTGTGGACCCTTGACTAAAACAATGAGAGGGGATAGAAAAGAGTTTAAGTGGACTAATGGGGCAGAAAAGAGTTTTCAATTGTTGAAACAAAAAGTTACAAAAGAACCTGTTTTAGCACTTCCAGATTTTAATAAGGTGTTTCAAGTAGATTGTGATGCTAGTGGTACTGCAATAGGAGCTATTATGAGCCAAGAAGGTAAACCTGTTGCTTATTTTAGTGAGAAGTTAAATGATGCCAAGAGGAAATATTCTGTTTATGATCAGGAATTTTATGCTATAGTTCAGGCATTAAAGAAGTGGAGACATTATCTACTTCCTAAGGAGTTTGTTTTGTATACTGATCATCAAGCTTTGCAACATTTGAATAGTCAAGGAAAGTTGAATCAGAGGCATTTGAAATAGGTTGAGTTTTTGCAGAGTTATACATTTGTTTTGAAACACAGGAGTGGAAAGTCTAATAGGGTTGCAGATGCTCTTAGCAGAAGGTAACTATTGCTGACAAAAATGCAGATTGAAGTTTTTGGGTTCAAGGAACTCAAGAATTTGTATCCAGAAGATCCTGATTTTGGTGAAGCTTGGAAAGCTTGTACAGAACCTGTTACTCTAGACAGGACGAAATGGTTGGATTTCATCATCCAGGATGATATGCTATTTAGATCAAGTTAGTTGTCCATTCCATGAAGTTCTATGAGGGAGAATCTCATCAAGGAGAAGCATAGCGGAGGATTGGCTGGACATTTTGGTCGTGATAAAATCCTTGGTTTGGTTAGTGAGAATTATTATTGGCCACAGTTGCAGCAAGATGTGAAGAAGTTTGTACAGAGTTGCAGAGTATGTCAAATGGTGAAAGGAGTGAAGCAGAATACAAGGTTGTACCAGCCATTACCTATACCAGAGAAGCCTTGGGAGGATATCAGTATGGACTTTGTTCTTGGTTTACCGAGGACACAGCGGGGACATGATTCAATTTTTGTAGTAGTTGACAGATTTTTGAAGATGGCACATTTCATTCCCTGCAAGAAGACTAATGATGCTATTCATGTAGCCGAATTGTTTTTCAGAGAAGTAGTGAGACTTCATGGTCTGCCAAAGACCATAGTTTCGGATCAGGACACTAAGTTTGTTGGATATTTCTGGTGAACATTGTGGAAGAAGTTGAAGACAGATTTGAAGTTCAGTTCATCACATCACCCACAGACTGATGGACAGACAGAGGTGGTGAATAGGAGTTTGGGAAATCTGCTGAGATGTTTGGTTGGGGATAAGCCAACAGGATGGGATTTGATTTTACCACAGGCAGAATTTGCATACAATAATTCTATCAACAGGAGCACTGGTAAATCACCATTCCAGATTATATATGGCAGTAGTCCAAGAAATGCATCTGAGTTGAGAAAGATAGATAAAGGAGAAATAAGTAGTGCTGAGGCTGAGGATTTTGCAGAACATTTGAAGAACATCCATGGGGAGGTGAGGAAGCATATTACCAAGATGAATGCACAGTATAAGGCTAAGGCAGATGAGAAAAGGAGGTATAAGGAATTTCAGGTTGGTGATGAAGTCATGGTTCATTTGCGGAAGGAGCGGTTTCCAGTTGGTACATATAACAAGTTGAAAATGAAGAAGTTTGGACCATGTAAGATATTGAAGAAGCATGATTCAAGAAATGCATATGAGGTAGAATTGCCTAGTGAGCTGAATATTTCACCAGTGTTTAACATTTCAGATCTGACAGAGTATCATGAAGGAGGTGTTGAAGATGAGATCACAACAGTACAGTGGAGTATTCCAGCAACTAGTTCAGACACTAAGGAGATCGAAGACATACTAGACAGTCGTGTTGGTAGAAGCACAAGGAATAGGACATATGAAGAGTATTTGGTCAAATGGAAAGGACGACCTGGAGAAGATTCATCGTGGCTAACAAAGGAGGAGGTTAACCATCTTGGTTTTCCTATGCACACCTGAGTCGTGACAGGGTCACTTCTCAAATTACCCTAGGTGTCTGATGCAGGAGCATCCTGGGTGTAAGAGCAATCTTGCATCACCCAAAAATATTTCTGTTTTTATATTCAATAAGGGCTATTTTAGTGCAGAGCTGCTATTTATGGAAAGTTACTATTTTTGGTAATTTTTGCATGTGCTCAGAATGATCTGATTTCTTTCTTGGAGGTTCATTTTGGTCATGTAAGTCTGCTAGTAAAGTTTCATTGCCAGATCAAGTGTATATTGGAAGATATTGAAGATTTTCGGTATTGGCAGCAGGGTACAGAAACTTTGAACTCAATTTTGAAGGCTTTAGAGGCCCCGGATGAGGTTGAAAATTTGGGTGACAGGCGCTTGCACGGGGCAAGCCTGTAGAGCGCTTTGTGGCATTTCCGAAATGGGGTTATAATAGCCGATCGGGTCAACTGGTGATGACTTATGGTCTTCGGAAGTTGGGCCACCTGAAATGGTGAAAAATAATTTTCTTCAAAATTTTTGTTCAGGTTTCAAAGGTTATCTTGAGCCGACTATGATGTAATAAAATGTAAAATAAAATAATTCTAAGTTTGGTCGGCCTTATTGGCTAAAATTCTGGAACCTTCCCAGGCGGTGGATAATTGCCTATATAAGGAAGGCTGTATTATTGTCTTAGGCAGTTCAGAATAGTTCTGGGTATTGATTCGAGGCTTTGTCCTAAAGAATATTGTAAGGGAATGCCCATGTGGCTTTGCATATTGTAATTCTGAAAGTTTGTAATTCCACATTTGTGGAGATAATAAGAAGCCAATTTTCTGTTCTTGCATATTATTGTTGTTGTTTCTCTATTTCTGTTATGTGTTTGTGGCATTAAGGGGAGCACCCTTCATCATTACCTAAAATAATATTTTGTATTTCTTTTTAGCTGACCCTATTGTAATAATTGTGAAAAATAAATAATTCTATGTCTAGTTGGCCTAAAGGGCTAAATTTCTAAAACCTTCTCGGGCGGTGGAAATTGCCTATATAAGAAAGGTCTGTAGTGTTGTCGTAGGCAGTTCGAGACAGTTCTGGGTGGTAGATCTGGGTAATAATTTGAGGCTTTGTCCTACAAAATATTGTAAGGGAATGCCCATGTGGCTTTGCATATTGTAATTCTGAAAGTTTGTAATTCCACATTTGTGGAGATAATAAGAAGCCAATTTTATGTTCTTGCATATTGTTGTTGTTTCTCTATTTATGTTATGTGTTTGTGGTATTAAGGGGAGCACCCTTCATTAGTATGCCTCACCCATGCCATTAGTACTAGTAAAGGATATGGATGGGAGTGGGAGAAGGTACCTATGTGTAGGTACGATCGAATGGTGCTTGTTTGTACAAAAGGCATTCGATTCCGCATTTGCCTACTTCGGGGCCGGGGCCAAGAGTGGCTAGTACTAGGACAACCTAAGGGGTGAGGGATATGCGATGACACTCACTTAGTATGTTGCTTAGAGTTTCTACCTATCCTTAGAACCTTTTGGAAAATGATGTGTACTTTGATTTTCTTTCAGTTGCTATTTGGGAAAGGTTACCCCAACCCTATGTATGACCTAGATATTACTCCTTTTGTGGACCTTGGTGTTTATCTCCTAGAATGGAGGAGTGGGCCTTTTGGTATCCATGTGGTTGGGTGGTAAATATTTTTATCGAGGTATCTTTTACAGATGCAGTGCTTAAGGATTCATGCTTGCTTATGTTCTAGTTTTGAAGAAGAAGACTGTGTACTTATCTTTCTTGATATTCAATTAAATGTAAAGTTATTATTACCTCCCAAGAGGAGATGAATGAAATGTAACTATTAATGTATCTCAAAATGATATATTTGGGATGAGTAGATTTAGGAAAAGGAAAAGGGAAAATATGAACTTTATGTAAATAATGTTTGTTGGAAAAGAAAAGAATTTAGTAAGATTTTAAGTGAGATGGTAGGATCTCATTATTGTTTGATTAAGAAAAGTTAGTGAATCAAATGTAATGATGTCCTATGTGTATGGTTCAAATTCTTAGATGAATTTATTATGTGGTATTAATATTTTAAATGTTATATTGTTCATAAAGGATACTTAGGAAAGTAGATGGAATCAAATGTCAAATTGATGAGAAAGCACTTTGTATTTCCTTATAAAGAATCTTTAAATGATATTATGTAGTTTTCTTTAAGAAGTAAATCATGTTGTTAGTATACTTAATGGACTTAAATAAATTGTTCATAAAATAGTAGGTAACCTTGGGAGGAATCTAAGTTAAACTACATTTAAGTTTTGTTCATGTAATTCTTTTTTTAAAAAAATTCAAAATTTTTCATAAATTATTATTTAGGTTTTCTTTTTCTAAAGAGAATCTTTGTTCTCTTCCCTAGTTCCCTCATGGGGCATGACATCTTCGGTATTAGAGCACTAAGTTTCTACACTAGGGCCTAGGGAATTTCCCCCATGCTTCTTAAACTTGTTATTCATCTAGGAGAACTCAAAACTAGAATCAAACTAGGACCCTCAAACTTATTCTTCTTATTACCTATGGCAGGATGCCTCGTATAACCCATGGTAGAAAGGGAGGTGCCAAAAACACCCCTCCTAGATCTCAATAGGAAAGTTATCAAGAAGAAGAACAATATGAGGTAAGAGGGGATCAATCTAATAACCAATCTGGAGGTTCTTAGGGGGCTCAAGTACAAGAACTCCTACAACAGATACTACAAAGGTTAGATGCAGGACATGATAGAGGTCACCATGGGGAGACTAACACTCACCATGAGGAAAGGGAAAAAAGTCCTAGGAGGAGAGATTAGGCAGTGGAAGAAGATGCTTTGTGTGCTTCTCACATGAGAGACCTCCTTAGGACTAAGACTAACCCATTTAAGGGAACTCAAGGTGGATCTACCACTGAAACTTGGCTGCTAGACTTAGAAAGGATTTTCTCCCTACATCCTTATAGAAGCAATACCAAAGCCTGGTTTGCAGTCATTCACCTTAGAGACTTTGTATCTACTTGGTGGGAAACAGATAAAGAGAAACTTCACATAGATATTACCACTCTTTCATGGGAACTATTCCTAGAACTCTTTCGAGCCAGATTTCTTTCTAACCACTAGAGATGAGAAAGAGCCGAAGAGTTTCACAACTTAAGGTATCTAACTATGTCAGTTGATGACTATGAGTGAAAGTTCTTTGAGCTCAAGCCATACTTAGGATATAAGGATGATGAACCCATGCTAACTCAACACTTCCTTAGAGGACTCAACAGTGGCTTGGTCGACAGCGTGTGAATGTTTGAACCTCAGATAGTTAATCATGCAGTCATCGAGGCTCATCTTGTGGAACAAAATGTAGCCTTGGGGTTAGGAGGTTAGATAGGTGGCCAAGGGAGAAATGCCTTTTAGGCTAGGTTAGGTTTCGAAGGGAACCTATCTCAAGGAGCACTTGGACCTAGAAACTATCCTCCTAACAGAAGTCAAAACCACCAGAAAAGGAAATTTCACAGTAACAACAATAGTAATTACAATGGTTACAACAAAAAAAATGGGGGTTCTCAATCTAACAATTCTCACAACTAGCAGTGTGCAAAGTGATACCCAAACCCTCAACCAGCTCAGAGTATGCCTTAGAACTCTATTTGGGGTAGCTATGAGCAGTCCAACACACCTTCCATAGGGAGGAATTTTGTTAAGAACCCAGGATGTTACTCTTGTGGTCAACATGGTCACATTGCAGTCAATTTCCCTCATAAATCTACCCTAGTAGCTAGCTATAGACAGGCCACTTTAGAACCAATAGTAGGTAATATAGGAAGAACTCATCAAGTATTTTCCACATTAGACCACAGACAATCCAATCATCAGGGATCAGCCATCGAAACCCCAAGTTTGTTAAGGGTTATCTCTACCACTATACTATTTGATTCAAGAGCAACAACTTCTTTTATTTCTCCTTCTTTAGTAGAGCAATGTGGGCTAAAGGCAGTAAGGCAGGAAGATAGGTGGTAGGTTGAGCTAGCCTCTGGGGAAAGAATAGCCTCTAACTCTTGTGTCCACAATTGCAAGTTATAGCTAGGACCTTTTTCCACCTCAGTAGATCTCCACATGATTCCTTTAGGCTTCTATGGAGTAGTTTTGGGTATGGATTGGTTGGATGCTCACAAACCTATCTTGGATTGTAGAAACAAGAGCATTCAGTGTTTTGATGATTTAGGAGAACCTAAGAAAATTAATGGGGTGCAATGACCCATCTCTCTTCATATGATTTCTGCAATGAAGCTCAAGAAGTGCATGCGCAAAGGATGCCAATTGTTTTCAATCTCAGTAGAGGACTTGGACAAAGAAGAAAGTAGGGATGTATCACTAGATCATCCCCTATTACAGGAGTACTTGGATGTTTTTCCCAAGGAAATTCCTAGAATGCCTCCCAAGAGGGACATTGACTTCCAAATTGAGTTGGTTCCAGGAGCAGAACCAATCTCCAAAGCTCCGTACCATATGACCACATAGGAACTTGGGGAACTTAAGCTTCAGTTGGAAGGGCTTTTGGAAAAAGGATTTATCAGACCTAGTGTATCACCATGGGGTGCACCAGTAATATTTATGAAGAAGAAAGATGACTCTCTTCAATTGTGCATCGACTATCATCAACTCAACAAAGTCATGATCAAGAATCAAAATCCTTTACCCCGCATTGACAATCTATTTGACAAAATGAAAGGAGCAAAAATATTTTCAAAAACTGATCTCAAGTTAGGATACCATCAACTTAGAATTCAGGAAGTTGATATTCATTGAACAACTTTCTATACTAGGTATGGTCACTATGAGTTCAACATGGTACCATTTGGGTTAACAAACACTCCTTCTGTATTCATGAGCTTAATGAATGGGGTTTTTAGAACCTACTTTGATAAATTTGTTATAGTATTCTTAGATGATATCTTAGTGTTCTCTAAGACTCCGGAAGAGCATGAGAGTCTTCTTCACCAAGTGTTGCAGTGCCTTAAAGAAAATCAACTTTATGCCAATGTAGAAAAGTGTGAATTCTTTCAGACAGAGTTTAAGTATCTTGGATACATCATAGCTTTATGGGACTAGCTGGGTATTAGAGATAGTTTGTGAGAGAATTCTCTCAAATAGCTCATCCCATTACTTCCTTGCAAAGGAAAGGTAAGAAGTTTGTTTGGTCAAAAAGATGTGAGGCCACTTTCCAATGTTTGAAGGAAAGATTAACCAGTGCTCCAATCTTGGTGGTTCTTGAACCATCAGGAAACTTCGTAGTTTGCACAAATGCCTCACTAGAAGGGATTGGGGTGGTTCTTAAGCAAGAAGGACAAGTTGTTGCTTATGATTCTAGGAAGCTTAAAGATCATGAGCTCAACTACCCCACCCATGATCTAGAGCTTGCAGTAGTAGTTCATGCCTTAGTAAAGTGGAGGCACTTTCTATTGGGTAATAAATTTGAAATCCAAATAGATCATCAAAGCCTTCAGTATATCTTCTCTCAACCTAACCTCAATGCTAGATAACACAGGTGGATGGATTTTTTATGTGAATATGATTTTGAGGTTAAGTACATCCAAGGGAAAATAAATGTGGTGGTAGATGCCTTAAGCAGGTGTAGACATGTTTTATCAGCACTATCCCTAAGTACAGATTTGGATAAAAGAATCAAGGAGGATCTCACTTCCGATTCTTTGTTTCAAGAGGTTAAGGTAGAAATAGAGTCGGGAAGACCCTTGGAAGGTCATTTTTCATGATATTATTTGGATGTCCTAGGATTGTTGCGACAACAGGACATAATTTACGTACCCACATCCAGAGATCTTCGTGTTCTTAGCCTCTCAGAAAGCCACAAGGATCCTTATTCGACACATCCTGGGATGAAGAAAATGCATGCTGACCTACGCCAGTTGTACTATTGGTCAGGAATGAAGAGGGATATTGTAGACTACGTGGCTAGATGTTTGGAATGTCAGAGAGTGAAAGTAGAACATCAACACCTCGCTGGTCTATTGCAACCTCACCTAGTACCAGAATGGAAATGGGACATTATTTCCATGGATTTTATTATGGGACTCCCAGTTACTCCTAGGAGACACAACGCTATCATGGTAACAGTTGATAGACTCACCAAGGTAGCCCATTTTTCCCCCATGTAGTCCTCCTACTTAGAAAATTCTGTAGCCAAAGTATTTATGGACATCATGAGACTCCATGGAATTCCTAGGAAGATCATATCTGATCATGATCGAGTATTCACATCAGCTCTTTGGACTTCACTTCAACACACTTTAGGGACACAGGTCAACTTCAGTTCAGCCTATCACCCTGTGACAGATGGGCAGATGGAGCAAGTCAATCAAGTTCTTGAGGATATGCTCAGAATGTATGTTATGGATAGATAGACCCTTTGGGAAGAGTATCTATATTTGGTGGAATTTTCTTATAATAATGGTTACCACAGTTTCATAGGTATGTCCCCTTTTCAGGGTTTGTATGGCCATCTATGTTGCACTCCCTTAAGTTGGGACCGATTGGAGGACAGGGTACTTCTAGGCCCTAAGATGTTACAGGATATGGAGCAGCAAGTCAAGCGTATTAAAGAGCATATTTTGATAGCTCAGGATAGGTAGAAGAAGTATGCAGATGCTCACAGGACTGATGTACACTTCACTCTTGGTGATAGAGTATTTTTTAGGGTGCATCCATGAAAGAGTCCATCCATTACGGAAAAGGCTCCAAGTTGGCACCCTGATTTGTTGGTCCTTTTGAAGTCCTAGAGAGGATAGGACCAGTAGCTTATCGACTTGCCTTGCCGCCCTGCTTGCTCATATTCATGATGTATTTCATGTTTTATTTCTTATAAAATATATTCCTCATGTGACTCATGTTTTGGATTGGAATGCATTACAAGTAATGGATGGGCAGCTGGCTTTAGAGCTAATATGCATTTTGCAGTAGCAGACACTGAGCCTTAGGGGTCACACCATAGATCAAGAAAGGGTCTAATGGGACCCCAATGATGATTCTTCTACCACATGGGAAGATTCTGCTAGACTTAGAGATGCTTATCCTTATCTATTCATAGGCTTCCAGGAGTAAGCCTAACTCTAGGGGGAGGATGTAATACCCTCTCTTATGCGGATACTTCGACTTTCAAATTTGGACATTTTATTATGATGGTTAGAACTATGTGTTTACATTTATGTTCTATGGATGATGACATGCCTATCAGATATTTAGATATACTCATTTATGGTTATCATTTATATGTTCATGAAATTGGAAATTATCTATCCTTATATGTTTATAGAGCTAACTCAAGGATTGAATCTAACCACCATTATCTATGACATTTTATGTTTCATGTATATGTGCTTGATGTGTTTTTATGACTCAAGTAGAAGTCATAGTTACTCACTTAGCTAAGGGCCACATGATGTATCAATCCTAGTCATCTGTTTGCATATATCTGATTTGTATATCCATATATGTACATGTCTCTCTTCTTGGTGATGCAAGATTCTAGGTACCGGGTATCATCTCCACCTAGTCTTATAGGTCTGAGTGATCCCTCAAAATCCTTGATCATTGTTGTTGTTATGGAGATATCAACAAGGTTCCATAAGATGGAACTCTACCTCTGACCCTTTTATCCTTAGGCGGGGAGTTTTTGAGTCAGTCTTTTGTGTGGATGATACATCTTTGTTTGATGGATTATGTGGATTTGTTGCTTGCATCTCTGAAAGGTTTATGTTGTGATCAAGATTATGTGCATTAGGGTGTATTTTATGTTATGCTACACATAAGCATATGGGTGCACACATATGCCTATGATTACATATACATTTATGCAAGCTATCTGTGGAAGAAATTATTAATAATAAATAAATAATATTATTTTGGATTGTGAATAATTATTTCCTTCACTATAGTCTAGTAAATAAATAATAGGTAAATATATTCCTTAAAAGGAAATTATCTATGTTGTCATCCTTAAATTAAGGAGACATAGATTTAAAACATTGTTAAATATTATTTGTTAATCCCTTCACGGGAATAGTTCTGTAAACTTTATTATCCTAAACTAATAACCAATAGATGGTTGGGATAGTTGCATTAGTTGTATTTCCCATGTAACTACTCCCTCCAATCTATTTACAGGAGGGACTTCATGTGTGAGGGGAGGTTGGCTGGGAAATTAATTTGAGGATAAGTAGTTTGAGAAGATTGGTTTTGGAATTGTTTGCAATTGATTTTTGTTAGAAATTTAGCTAAAAATTTTTGTGAGTTTGAGAGTCTCTAGTTGGTGAAGACAAGTGTCAAAGGATTTCTTGGAGTTGATTGCCAGAGGAAGGTTCCAGGAGGCTATCTAATCAAGGATTGAATTATTGTAGAGAGTCTCTAGCCAAGGGAATCTAGGATTCTTCGTAGGACCCCAGGTAGGGTCTAAACTGGGAAGAATCTCCATTCTTCTTTTTTGTATATGAATTTATTGGTGTGTGATATGATATTGGATTATAATAGGATTATTTAATTTGTATCAAAAAGGAAATATAAATGTCTTATTTTATGTCTTTTCGGGAAGTAAATTATGTATGTTTATATAGATTTATTCTTTTTGTATTATGAAATCTTCCTGGAAAGTTAGGAATTCTTTTGGTCATGTGGGAGGATGTTTTATTTCTGGTATTGAATGAAATAGGAAGGTGTAGGAATGAGATGCAGTCCTTTTTCCTACTCTTTTTCTCTTGCAGGCTTCTCTGTGGATTAATGTTTTTTCTTTGATTCTTCTTGTTTGAGGCTTGGGTAATGTTGAGGATGTGCTATGGATGTGGTACTGAGGTCCCTGCATCATGTTGACCTCAGGGAACCTTTCCCAGGAACCTTCCATGCCTAAAAAAAAATAGTTTTTGGTGTTTTCGAGAAGTTTAAAATTTAATTTCTTAAAAGTGCCATGCAGTGTCGTACACCATTATAGTCATACCCATATGAAACTTGGTCTAATGTCATATGGGACTGAATACATTTTTGTATGGGTTCATATATAAAGTCATTTGGAGGTTTTCAGGAAGTTTAAAAGTTAAGTTTGTGAAAGTGTCCTATAGTATCATATGATATTGTAGGCATACCCATACGACACTTGGTCAAATGTCATATGGGAATGCATACATTATTGTATGGATTTTTTATACAAAGTCATTTGGAATTTTTAGGGTTTTAGGGGCTCAAAATTTGTAGGATTTATACAAATATAACATTTATGTATAAGTATGATACTTTTAATTTCTTATACTTTAATTTACATTTGTAAAAATACATTCCTAGATGGTTGGGATAGGTTTCAGCTTCATAGGAGTTAAGATGCAAATTCCAGATTTTGGAGATTTCCAAAAAATTTCAGACTTAGCCAAATTTCAGGAACATGAGGTTTCTATAGATGGAAGGTTGTGGTAATGCATGTAGAAGTTTGTACCACCTATGTATGTTCATTTATTGTTTTGTTGAATTTATAGCATTTACTTATGGTGTTTTGCACTTAGATGCCTTGTTAAGTTTCATGATGTGTTTAGGAATCCAGATTAGGGTTTAGGGTTGTCCGATGGATTAGGCCTATCGCATAGCTTCCTAAACGTTCCTAATATTTCCTATTTGTGTGTGTAAATCCTTAAATGATGTTATGATTGGTTCTACTTGATGTATTATGTGTTTATGATGTTTGGGTAAGGGTAGGAAACCTAAGAACACTAGGTGAGTGGCTCTCAGTACGGGGCCAGAGCCCTAAGTGTCTAGTACAAGGATTAACCGACTGAAGAGTTATTTTAATAAGTGATAACTTAATTTAAAACTTATGGGTTTGGGTTCAAACCCTAAAATGATTAATGTATGCCTCACGCCATGCCATTAGTGCTAGTAAAGGCTATGGATGGGAGTGGGAGAAGGTACCTATGTGTAGGTACGATCGAATGGCACTTGTCTGTACAAAAGTCATTCGATTCTGCATGTGCCTACTTGGGGGCCGGGGCCAAGAGTGGCTATTACCAGGATAACCCAAGGGGTGAGGGCTATGTGATGACACTCACTTAGTATGTTTCTTAGAGTTTCTACCTAGCCTTAGAACCTTTTGGGAAATGATGTGTACTTTGATTTTCTTTCAGTTGCTATTTGGGAAAGGTTACCCCAACCCTAGGTATTGGCCTAGATATTACTCCTTTTATGGACCTTGGTGTTTATCTCCTATCATGAGGGAGTGGGCCTTTTGGTATCTATGTGGTTGGGTGGTAAATCTTTTTATCGAGGTATCTTTTGCAGATGCAGTGCTTAAGGATTCAAGCTTGCTTATGTTCCAGTTTTGAAGAAGAAGACTTTGTACTTATCTTTCTTGATATTCAATTAAATGTAAAGTTATTGTTACCTCCCAAGAGGAGATGAATGAAATGTAACTATTAATGTATCTCAAAATGATGTATTTGGGATGGGTAGATTTAGGAAAAGGAAAAGGGGAAATATGAACTTTATGTAAATAATGTTTGTTGGAAAAGAAAAGGATTTAGTAATATTTCAAGTGAGATGGTAGGATCTCTTTATTTGTTGATTAAGAAAAGTTAGTGAATCAAATGTAATGATGTCCTATGTGTAATGGTTCAAATTCTTAGATGAATTTATTATGTGGTATTAATATTTTAAATTTTATATTGTTCATAAAGGATACTTAGGAATGTAGATGGAATCAAATGTCAAATTGATGAAAAATCACTTTGTATTTCCTTATAAAGAATCTTTAAATGATATGATGCATTTTTCTTTAAGAAGTAAATCATGTTGATAGTATACTTAATGGAATTAAATAAATTGTTCATAAAATAGTAGGGAACCTTGGGAGGAATCTAAGTTAAACTATATTTAAGTTTTGTTCATGTAATTCTTTTGTTTTTTAAATTAAAATTTTTCATAAATTATTATTTAGGTTTTCTTTTTCTAAAGAGAATCTTTGTTCTCTTCCTTGGTTCCCTCACGGGGCATGACAATCCATCTTGTTAACATAATATTTCATTTTATTCTAAAAATCCTTCTCAATCTGTCATAGAATTTAGTCCTAGACTATTATCTTTCTTTGGGATCTTCTTCAAACTTCTCCCCTTTATCATGGTATGCTTTAGGAAGCTTTATAAAAGATCATTTCTCCATCTTCCACTGGTTACATTTTAGTTCCTTTTCTCTTTTTTCTCATTTTAGAAACTCAAATGGAACTCACAATCTCGTTCTCCCTATTAAGGTTGTAGATAGTTTATTAAAGGATTTTTTTTAAAAAAATGGATGTTACTAACGATAGAGACGTAGGACACTATGTAAGCTAACTATTATGTTTAAGAAGTTAGAATGGATGAACAATTTTATTATGAAACTTTTGGAGGATCTTTACTATAGTGGGAGTATGATTAGACAAATTAGATCAAGAAATAATTAAAAGGATCCATCGCAGGGTTGAGTTAGGAATTAATTCACATGCCTCATGGCTCAGATTATAAGTGATTTTGACCTAATCTAAAATTGTTCATTATGTAAATGCCATTTCTGTAAACTATGTATTTAGAGGCATGTATGTAGCTCTAAAAGGAATGGTGGAATGTAATGTATTTCTAACATGTATGTACATGAGGTTCCTTGTCATCATTTGTAATGTGATCCGTGTAGAATAGAGGGAAATGTAAACATCCATGGACACAAATTTTCTATGTCTTGGGCTATACCGGGCATTATTCTTTTCTATGTTTGTTTCCTCCGATGCCCGCAATGAATATAGGTGTATTTTTTTTAAAAAAATATAATAATAAAAAAGCCCTCATCCATTTTCTTATAAAATAAAAATTAAAAAAAAACTGTAGTTATATTTCTCAATATTTTTATATTGGGTGAGTTATATATGATCTATGTTGATACCTTTTTATTAATAAGAGCTAAGCTGTAAATTTATTAAATTAGATTTTTTATAATTTAATATAATTAAAAAAATACATATATTCTAGATTATAAAAGTTCTAAATTTTAATATATAAAATAAAAAGATATCAAATATTGAAAATATAAAAAAAAATTGTGAAAAAGTGACAAGGCACTATATTTTATTAATATTTATAAAATTTGATTCGAGGGATTATTGGGGAAAGAATCAGGAAGAAAACCCCCAATCCCAGCCAACAAAAATACAATGCCCATAAGCCCCGAATGTCACAATTACATACCCTAGAATCTAATTACAAAATTAACTGATAGCAAAAGGATAAAACCCCAAAATATTACTATGAACCCGTTCCCAAAATCCCATCCCAATCTATAAAACTTACATAATATATATCTAGAAGGAGATGGAAACCATAGTACATCAACATATATAATGATACCCTATCTGAACATTTTATATATCAAAACAAGTTCACAAAACCCGCAATCCCATCCTACCAAAAAACACTGAAAGAGACTTGTCACCACTTTGGAATCGATGCCTCAGTGACCATGCCCTTTCCCTTGTCCTTACATCAGTGACATAGAACTCTTCGTCCAACTGGAGACACCTGAGACCTATGAGAAGAGGAGTATGTGTACTGTAGAAATGATGAAGGTGAAGCAACTAAATCCCCATCTTCCATGTAGGCCAAGACCATGCAAAAGTTGTCAAAAATAAGGAGGGCATTAGCCACTAGAAAATTTGGAAATGCCTCCATCAACCTAGTAATCTCCTGTTTGAAAATTTGCAAATCTTTGCCCTTCGTACTAAGCTTGAAGATATCATATAACCAAACATACTCTATGTTCTTCTACAATTGTTTTGGATAGAATAATCCCCTAACCCAAGCCTCTAAATATGGAGTTTATAGCCTCAAACTGCATCATCCAATTGGTCACCCAAGATGAATTCTTCCTTAATCACTTTTCAAGCCAACCTCATAAAATCTTTCTAGTTGGGGAGCATGTTGTAGATGTTTGACAAAAGATCAAGACCACTTCTGAATATAGAATACTCCTTGGGGTGCATGGGAGAAACACCCCATCACTAATGATCCTTCTGACTTCTTCAACCTCATCTGGTAAGGCCCTAAAACCAACCTTCATATGACGATGTAGGACCAGACCTGAGATTGGGCATTCCCAATCTTAGATTTTGAATACAATCAACAAATTAAAAGGTCAATAATTCATAATTTCACAATCACCCCCTTTGAGTAAGCACACTTCAGCAAAAATGAGAGCTCACAACTCTGTGAAGTGACTGTGTTTGAGATTTTTCTAACCTTGAGACATTTATATAAGCAAAAACTAGTGACCTCATATCCATTTCAAGGAGGAAAACATTCCCAATACAATGAATACACATGTGCCCAAAGATATTGAAACCCTAATTTATCAAA
This sequence comes from Chamaecyparis obtusa, assembly GCA_027943335.1. Taxonomy (NCBI): domain Eukaryota; kingdom Viridiplantae; phylum Streptophyta; class Pinopsida; order Cupressales; family Cupressaceae; genus Chamaecyparis; species Chamaecyparis obtusa. The sequence goes on from BSBK01000128.1 coordinate 182,971, forward strand.
TATCAGCCAAGTGCTCATTAACCCAATCCTTAAGTAATAAAAATTAGAGCCTATGAAAGTACACTTAATATACTACAAATTCATTACCTGTACATCATGATTAGGAAAATATCAAGTCATTTTACAGGACTCATCTTGTCATTCCACATCACTTTGTACAAAAGATATTTTTTATCTCCCCTACTATCCGAAAAGAGTATTAGCCATTAATAGTACCTATCAAAAACTTGTGAATCCCAAGGAAAAGCTCCAAACCAAACATTTTGGAACATATCCCTAAATGAAAGAATTTGATGGAGAGCCAAATTCTAAAAGAAGGTTGTGAGGAAAGTTCCCTAACTGAAAAGGATGATGAGATCATGAGGATGATACAAACAAACTATCCTATGACCGACCAACTGGTGAATGAAAATCCATAGACAACTAGGAAGGAATCTGAGAATCAAGCATTAAGGCATGAAGTTGAAAGATTTACAAGAGAACTGAAATCAGAAAAATAAGCAAATGAAGGTCTGAGTTTGATACTGTAATCATCCAAAAATGGTCACCTAGACTATTAGTCCCTTGCTAGCATTATTTGCTAAAATCATCAATTTCTTATTCTTGATCAAATCCTGGTTCTATCATTTATTCGATTATTTTCTATGGGCTAACCATCTTATCCTAAGTCTTTATTTTATTAAAAGAAGTTTCCTCCTCTTTTATTAAATAAAAATCCCCCCACTTTTCCCCCTTATCCTAAGTTGCACAAATAAAGCATTATTCTTATTTTAATAAAAGGAGAAAAGCACTTTTTGTCTCATATGGACACAAAAGTCAACTCTTATTTTCTCATTGGAGGATACTTGTGCACATGGATTGTTCCTCTTTCAAGCTCCACCGTTGATTAAATCTTTTGCCTCTTAATCTCCATGGTCCATTCTTTCTCATTTCCTATAAAAGGAGAGCTCTCTTCTCATTTTAGGATCCATCTTTTGAATACTAATGTTATGCTGTAGGTTTTCTAGGTGACTTTGGAGCTTTGGAGATTTGAAGGATTCTTAGCTTTTTCATTCACATGCTGTCTTAGTTACATTCTTACATTTTAGTTTCATTATCATGGCATGCATAGCTTAGTTTCCTTTATGCTTTAGATTGATTCACATAGTCTAATTAGGAGGGTTTTGAAATACTTGCATCTTTCCTTTCCATATCTTAACTTGCATATTCATCTTAACATAGCTTGCATCTTCATTTCTAGCATTGCATTTCATTCACATTTTGATTCTTGAGGATATTGGCATTCTTGCCCTTATCTCCATTGAATCTCCCATTGCATGGTTTACTAGAAAGATCATAGGCTTAAATAGCTCTAGCTAAGAGCACACTTAATTTCCTTGCACTCCATGCCTAGGGAGCTCCAGGTCATTTTTCAAGGTCTCCCATTCATGGATTCTCTTGGAAGTAAAGACTTAGAGAAGTGCACATATTAGTGTGTACATTTTTTGGCACCCACCTTGGGGCAGAGCATTATTGTTTTGTCCTTAATTTCATGCATTTTCGTCAATTTTTCATCATAATTTGGTGTCATTTTCAGCTCTCTATTTTTGTTGGCTTAGAATATCATGTGATACTTGGCCAGTGTCATGCAATAGTTCATTATATACTGGCGTGATACTTTACCAGTTAAAGTATCACTCTCTTTGCAACATTCTGTCACAATATTTGGAACATTTTGTCACCTGGAGGTATAGTGAAGTGTCACCCAGAAAGATAATATCACCCCAGTATACTGTATAGTATCACACAATACTTCTGGTGACTGTATTGTTTCTTGTACCTGACAGTGAGTTGTTTCTTGGTTCTTTCTTGCTAAGTTTTGATATAACTAGCTTGCTGGTTTAGTTTGTTGTGGTTAGACAGATCTAATTTGCAGATTTTATTTGGATTTTTGTTTTTGCTAACAATTGTGGGGCTAACAAGTTGTGCATGTAGGTACCTTCATTGCTTGAAATTTTTTCTAAAAAGATCGTATTTCAAAGCTTCAAAGGCAAAAGGGCTACTAATTGTGTTTTGCAAGGCTGTCCAATGCCTAAAAACAACCAATTGCTTGTTTATTTATTTTTCTTTTAAGTGCGCCATATACTAGTTGTCTCATTTCTTAGGCACTTAAGATCTTGTTGTAGGAGTCTTTTGGTGGTAGGAAATTATGCTCTTCACCCTTGTGGTGAACCATAAATCCTGACCCACTTTTAGACTTTGAAAATAAGAGGGTAATTAAACTCTTTGTTTGATGTGTTTGGGGGAGATTCTTGAGCTAGGAGATTATGCTCTTCACCCTTGAGGTGAACCAAAAATCCTGACACTCAAAAGTCAATCCACTCTTTGTTTAGCATTAGGATCCTTTAGCGGGCCTGCTCTTGAGCAATCAAGAGGAATGACCCAAGTGGGGACAAGCCTTTTACTGGCTATTCTGACCCACTATAAACTCAATGCTATCAAGGACACAAAACCTTGGTAGATGTAGTGCTTGTCTTCTCTTGATGTGAGTACTTGTGGGATTGTGACCATGAGGAAAATGTTGAGCAAGAATGATTAAGGTACTCTTGTGGCCGTGAGGTCTATTACTTGCTGCAAGGTAAGGAGTCCCTTCGGGGAGCAAGGGGGGTACTACGAATGGAAGCCCTTACTAAGAACCATAGGTAGAGGCCACCCTATTTTGCCTCTTAACTTCTTGGTGCAAGGATTTATCCAAGTGGAATAACCTGGATCACCCCAAGATTACTCACCATCTGTGTTCCTTTGGTTGTGTCATTGACACCTCCACGACAAAGCCAACATCTACTGTGGGCAACCACTTTGTGTGAGGCAATAGAACATCAAGTGTGGGCCAAGTTGATAAGTATTGAGCCTTTGTCCTTCTAGGCTAGCAAGTGCTTGAATTGTTCTCATTGTTATATACCCATGCAAATGTTCTTGAACATACAAACATTGCACTAGTGCTCATAGAATTTTTCATTTTGATATCCCAATTGTTTGTCTTGGCAAGGTTGCTTTTGCTCTTGCACAAGTGTTTGATGACATGTTCCATCCCCTAATGTTTGCAAACCTACCTGAATATTGCTATCACTATTTTTGAAATCAATAAATTACCCATCAGATTACAAAATTGACAAAATTACCTTAAAAATTTGAGACTTTTTACGCTCACTGGTCAAGAGTCATACGACACTGAAAACCAATCACACACTATTTCAAGTTTTATCATGTGATATTTCATTCCTAGTTTTTTATCACCCTGCTTGCCTAGAAAGTATCACTCGGTCTCTGTCAAAAATATTGCCTGCTTAGATTTTGTTGCCCTATTTGCCTAGAAACTATCGCCCAGAATCTTTTTGCTATCTCACTGCTGCCGAATTTCAAATCTCATTTGTTGAGTGTCTTTTCCTATTCTTACTCGACCCTGGTCTATTATCTGCATGTTTAAGTCTATTCTAGACTGAGAAAATGAGTTAAAACTATTGGATTTGAATTTCCCAAATGCTACTTTTGATCACTTGTCACATTACGGTTACCTCTCTAGCTACTTGCTAATTCAGCTTCTTGCTCATATCTTGGCTTGAGTCAATTGATTGTTGTAAGTTCTTGAGCACTTTTGACCAGTCATCTTTGTTGTTCTATCTTGACAAGTGATCTTCTTTGGCTTTGTTTATCTCAATATCTGAAAAACTTTGTCTCATTTTATTAGTTAACCAACATTCCTTTTTCATGCCGGTTTCAACTCAGTCTCAATTTGAGCAAGGGAGTCACCCTCCATTCAACTATATACAGTTACCTTCACCCATAAGATGCTCATGAGCACTAGTTAGCAATGACAGTTCCAGTCCTAACCAATCCAAGGATTCTAAGGTCATCCTGTGGTACAAACGGGGCTTCCTCTTTTCTACATTCAAGACCTCCAAAAGCATAGATAGTGTCTCACTCACTTTGACTGAACAAGAAAAGTTTCATCATTTGCAAGAACATTTTGAGCATAAGGACAACCAAGCACATTTAGACAAAATGGATGCTACTAGACACATGGCTATGAAGGGGATGTCTCAAGAACAGCCTGAGATTAGTGGCTATGAATATAGACCCCCTCCTTTTGGTACTTTGGGTAACTATGGCAACAACACGCCACCAAGATCTCCTCCAAGATGAACTTTTGCTACTCCCTCTTCACCTCCTAGACCTCCTCCCTCTTAGCATGAGGAAGAAGCTAACGATGAGATTTCTAGTGAAGAGCTTATGAGATTTGAACAAGATGAAGCATCCCAACATATGATTCTTAAACTTTGAGAATGAAACGGAGATCTTCAATACATGACTTCTAGGGTATACAAGCTCCCTCCTGGCTATGATGTACGACAGATTGTTCAAGAAAGAGTACCAATTGAATTGGAAATCCTTAGGGATGAATTGCAATGAACCAATCAACGTCTTGCTCAACTTGCAATAGAAAAAGAACCTCCAAAAGTTTCTTTCGTAGAATCTATTTGTGCTCTTCCTTTTGATAGGAGTCTATACATGGTCCCATTTCCTAGGGATATTGAGGTTCCCAAATATGATAAGTATGATGGAAACGGTGACCCCCATGACCATGTGCATCACTTTTATGCTCTTAGCATGGACTTCCTTCATTAGGACACATTTTCTTCTGCGATTGTTCCATAGAAGTTTGAGAGGACAATCTCTAGAATGGTTTGCAAAGTTGACACCACCTCTTAAAAATTTTGATGAGGTGGTTAGGTATTTCACCCAACATTACTCATACAACATTCAACAGCCTATCACCATGATAGATCTCAGTTCTCTAAAGAAAAATCAAGGTGAGCCATTTGCCACTTACTTACAATGTTGGAGGTCATTGTATTCTCGATATCCTCGACATCTAGACGAAAGAGAAAAGATTGATATTTTCATCAACACTCTTGTACCAAAACTATATTATGATCTAAGGACACAACTATTCTCCTCTTTCAATGACATGGTTGAAAGTGCATATTGGATTGAAGATGTGGCCATAAGAAAGGGGGATATTGGTATTAATAAAGATACTAGGGGCAATGGAAAGAAAAAAATCAAACCTTAGAATAAAAACAAGTATGTTGTTAATGATGGTGTTGTGGATGTCCCAAAAGCCAAAGAACTAGCTTTCAACCTCTCTAATGCTATATACACAGAAAAACAACAAGAGGCTACCAATGCTCACAGCACTCCTCAGCCTCAACATGCAGACAATCCAAAAAAGACATATCAACAATGAGTCTAGACTAAGTTGGCTAAACCATATGATGTGATTCTTAAGACTCTAGTTTCCAACAAGTATCTTACACTTCCTGACAATTCTCATCCCTATGATCCACCAGTTAAGCCTGATTAGTGGAGAGAAGATCATTTCTGCCATTATCACAGGAATAAGTGACATAAGATAGATAATTGTTTTAAGCTTAAAGATGCCATTCAAGATCTTATTGATGGAGGCATAGTGCTCACAGATGGCTTAGTTAAAAATTTTGATCACAAAGCTTTCAAGACTCCTCTACCTGAGTATGAGAAAGAAGAATCCTCTCAAGCAAATAAGAAGAATCATGATGCAAAGATCAACTATACATATACTCCTGATTCACCTATGATCAATATGATAGAGCTTGTTGAGAATGTTCTTATGGTGAGATCTCAAGATGATAATAACACAAATCATGGTATGCCAAAGTTGGTCTTGCAAACACTAAGTGGTTTGTCTTCTCGAAGTGAGACACTAAATGCTGTTACTAGGGGGAAAGCCAAAATTGTCCTTAAAATCGCACATGATCCCAAGAAAGCTTCTTCTTCCAAACAAGCAGTTCCTTCACCTTTGTCTAGCTATGACCTTGTGCACTAATTACAATGGACACCCACCCAAATATCCATTTTTGAGTTGCTTGAGCTATCCCCTTTGCACAAAGAGATTCTTGAGAAGGCTTTTCATATAGCAAATGTTCCCAATGATATTGATCCAGATCAATTCCAGGCTATGGTCAACCACATCACGTCTCCCCACTACCTATCCTTTTTTGTAGAAGATGACACATCTCTTAGTCACCCTCATAATCTAGCTTTACACATTGAAGTTCTAGTCTACCAAACCCGAGTCCGCCGAGTCCTGATAGAGAATGGTGCTAGGTTAAATATTGTTTCTTTCCATGTGGTACAATAGTTAGGATTGTCTAAATTGACCATGGATCCTAGGAAAAAGATTACCATAAAAGCATATGATGAAGTGGAAAGATCTTCCAAAGGTCTTGTTGTGCTACCTATCAGAGTGGGCCCTATCATGAAAGATATTGTTTTCCAAGTGTTGGACATCCCACTCACATATAACATTCTTCTGCATCGACCTTGGATCCATGAAATGCAAGTTGTCTATTCCACTTATCATCAGTGTGTCAAGTTTCCACATAATGGAGCTGAGATTGTGATTCCTGGGGACAATGCCATCACTATCAATACTCTAACTACTGCTGATATGTTTGTTCCTCACAACAAACCCTCTCATGATCATAATGCGTCCCTCATTGCTGCTCAGCAAAAATTAAAGATGATGAGTATTGGTATGGGGGAATACACATTGGACTCTATTGCTACTATGCCTACTTCCCCTAAGTCCTATGGTAGACCTTCAGAGAAGACAAAGCCTTTCGCTTCCACCATGATAGTTTTTGGTACATTTGTTCAATCCTTCGTACCCTTAGAGGCCAAAAAAGAAGAACAAGCTATTAGGGAGTGGATTTATAGAGAAGAAGAAGATAGTATGATGATTGCTACTCCTATTTATCCTAAACATTATGGTAAAGGCTATCCATTTCTGTAGAAAATGGGCTATCAAGGTCACAAACCTTTAAATAACAATGGGCATGCTCTAATTGAACCTCTGAGTCATACTGATGGCCGATCTTCTAAAGATACCACAAGTCTAGGATATGGTGTTACCAATGACATCCTTGAATATTCTAGAAATACTCCTGTGCTTAGTGACTCAGATACAGATGACAAGGAATCACCACTATGCACTATGGCCCAAATGGAAGACTATCTTCCTTCTACCTCACTTCTTTGGGGAGAAGAATGCATGCCTACTGATGATACAGCTAAAGCCTCTACATCCAAAAATTTTGTGCCTAATGAGTCGTTGAACTTTGATAGACAGCATAGAAATATTGCACGATTGGTAGAAAGAGGAGATCTCATGAATAATGACATGAATACCTCTACTTCTAGGTGTCCTAAGCCTTTTTGGTGCAAACATCCCAGTAGAAGTTCCATGACCGATGCAAATGAATATAAATGGGACACTGTCTTAGATGGATCTTCTACAATAGATATGGACGTTGATGTGATTCATACCTATAGTGACCAACCCAATGTAGTTGATGAGTCTTGTGTAGGGTCTAACGAGTTCAATCCACATATTATTTTAATGGACCATGCTGGTCCTTCCATGACAAATTTAGATCTTGACACTTTTGGAGCCTACCTTATAGGCTCGACTTCTCTTGTCACCAAAGATGATATCCCCCACATCAATTACCTTGAACCAGTCATTTCTCTTTCCCTCATACACTTAGATCTCATAGATTGGTCTACCCAAGATCAAAGACCTATATTGCCTTCTTTTCAAAATGATTATGAGATCACCTACTACCTCAATGCCATTGAACCTGTTACTTCTTCCACCAGTGCACCAACAACAAACATGACTGAATCAGATATTAAGTACATCAATCATAAAATTAAAAGAAAAAAACAATGGTTGGATGGCGAAAACCACATTATGGTGGTGTCCGAACCTCAAAATAGTAAAAATAAAGACATATCTAAGGGTGAAAACCTTACCGACGTGCCCGAGGATGAGGTACTTGGTAGTTTGGTGAGCTATTTTCAAGAAAGGTCTTCAGTTCTCATAGAACCTACACAGTCCATCAACTTAGGGATAGAGGAATCTCCTAAAATCATACATGTGGCTCAGTCTCTCTCAGCAAAAGAAAAAGAATAATTTGCTACATTCTTTCACGAGAAAAAGATCAATTTTGCCTGGACATACACAGACATGCCAGGTTTAGATATTGAGCTCATTATGCATCATCACTCTATTGCTCCAAAGGTCAAACCTGTCAAACAAAAATTGAAAAAGATACATCCCCATGTGGCACTACTGGTTAAGGCTGAACTTGAGAAGCTCCTAAAAGCCAATTTCATCAGAGTGATTAACTACGCCGACTGGATTTCTAACATTGTCCCTATTTCCAAACATGACAACTCCATTTGTGTATGCACTAATTTCTGAGATCTGAATAAAGCATGCCCTAAGGATGATTTTCCACTTCAAAACATTGACATGATAGTGGCCATGATGGCGGGTTATGAAATGTACTCCCTTATGGATGGCTTCTCTGGATATAACCAGATTAAGATTGCCCCTAAGGACCAAGAGAAGACAGCCTTCACATGTGCATGGTGTACCTTTTGCTAGAATGTCATGTCGTTTGGGCTTAAAAATGCTGGTGCAACCTATCAAAGAGCCATAACTACCATCCATCATGATATGATGCATAAAAACATGGAGGACTATGTTGATGACATGCTTTCCAAATCACAACAATGAAGCACTCATTTGTCTAATTTGAGTTTGATATTAGACTGCATGGAATGATTTCAACTCAGATTAAATCCAAAAAAATGTGCTTTTGGTGTCACTTCTAGGAAATTGCTAGGATACATAATATCAGCAAAAGGAATAGAAGTAGACCCAGAAAAGGTGCAAGCTATCATGGAGATGCCACCTCCTCATAACATCAAACAATTAAGGAGTTTCCAAGGCCATCTCCAATCTATTTGGTGGTTCATTTCTCAGCTAGCTGAGAGAGCTCAACCATTCAATCAGAATCTACATAAGGGAGCTACTTGTATATGGAATGAGGAGTGTCAAAAGAATCTAGACCAGCTCAAGAATTACCTAGCACAACCTCCTATCCTTATGCCACCTATCCAAGGGAAACCCTTGATATTGTACATTTCTACTACAACAAATTCTTTAGGGGCTCTCCTTGCACAACATGATGATAAGGGAAAAGAACAAGCTATATATTATATCAGTTGCACTCTGGTTGCTTATGAACTCAACTACACCAATATTGAAAAGGCTTGTTTAGCTATGGTGTTTACATCTCAAAAAATCAGACATTATATGCTTGCACATAATACATAGTTGGTTGCTAAAATTGATCCTTTAAAATATCTCCTAAGTAAAGCTGTGCTTACTGGGCACCTTGCCAAGTGGATGTTGATTCTTTCAAAATTTGACATTTAGTATATTGAGAGAAAAGATATTAAAGGGAAAGCAATTGTGGATCAATTGGATGAGTTTCCTATGACTGATAATGCTCCTCTTCAAATAGATTTCCCAGATGCCTCGATCATGAATATCACAGGGCATACATGGAAAATGTTTTTTGATGGTTCTCACACATAGAATGGTGCCGATGCTGGAATCCTATTTGTTACCCCTCATGGATACACCATTCCTAAATCATACAAGCTTCTCTTTCCATGCACCAATAACATAGCTGAATATGAAGCTTTTTTGAATGGTGTTAAGCTTGCCCTTGAATGGAGGATTTCTGAGTTGTATATTTTTGGAGATTGTCAACTTGTCATAAACCAAGTAAATGATGAGTACCAAACCAAAGATGACAAGTTGGTTCCCTGCAAGAGGATGATAGAATCACTTGGGAATTATTTTACATCTGTCATATTCCAAGAAATTCCTAGAGCTAAGAACAAGGTTGTTGATGCCATGGCTACTTTGGCATCCATTTTGCAACTGGAAGAGCATGAACCATGCTTTGAGTTCCCGGTGGAAGAATTGCGCTACCCTACCTACAATTCCCCTGATGACCATGTCATTTACACTGTGGTCAGTCATGACTCCTCCCGCTATGCCACCATCTTTTCCTATCTCCAAGATCAAGTTATCCCTAAAAATCTAACACACAATGAGAAGTGCCAATTCATCTGTAATGCCTCACACTTTACCCTCATCTCTGGTGACTTGTATAGGAAGGGTCTAGATGAAACTTTCCTTAGGTGTCTAGAAATAGAGGAGTTAGAAAAGGTGCTAGCTAAAGTTCATGATGGCATATGTGGGTCACACTCTAACAGTCTTGTGCTCACTAAGAAATTGCTTAGGGCTGGCTACTATTGGCCTACTATGCAAGCTGATGCTATTTGATATGCCAAGTCTTATAAAAAATTTCAACTACATGGGAATCTCATTCATGCTCCAGGACATGAGCTCATTCCCTCTATTATTTACTGGCCATTTAAACAATGGGCCTTTGACTTGGTAGGAAAGATTTGTCCTAGTTCATCAAGTGGGCATAAGTTCATCATTACAGCTACTGAATATTTCACCAAATGGGTTGAAGCTATCCTACTGTCTGCAGCTATAGGAAAACATGTTGCCCTGTTTATTTTGAATCACATCATTTGTTGCTATGGTATTCCTTCTTCCATAGTCATGGATAACGGTAGCCAATTTAAGAACAAAGACTTAAAGCACTTGTGCAAAAATTTTAAAATCAAACAACATTGGTCTTCTGTTTACTACCCTCAAAGGAATGGCCAAGTTGAGGCCTCAAACAAAAAATTGCTGAAAATTCTCCACAAAATAGTGCACAAATCAGGCAAGGATTGGCATCTGCAGATCAATCCTACACTATGGGCTTACAGAACGTCTATTTTCACTCCTACAAGTGCCGCACCTTTTTCCTTGGTCTATGGTTCTGAGGCTGTCTTACCATTAGAGGTTGAAATACCTTCACTAAGAGCCTCTCTCCGTGGTTTGATTACTGATAAAGACCAAAGGGCCATGAGAGTGCATGAGCTTACTATTATACACTGAGTTTGCACCTTTGTCTCAAGCTCTCTTGGTCTTGATAACTCAGTATAACATGGGAATCATCTCCAGGTTGTGGGACCTTTTGCTAACCGAGATGAGACCTCCAGGTTCTAGGCTGGTTCCTCTTGGATTATCACCCTGATTTGCTTCTTAATAAGAAAGTAAATTCTTTTGAGGGAAAGGGATAGAAGGATTGCTTGAAAAGGGAAATGACAAAAAGAAAATCTACCTGCTAGGTGATGCACCGAAACTAGGGTTTGGATCTCAGTATAGAGGGATGAAATCAATGGAGGGATCAGGTCTAATAGATCACAACTTACTAAATAGGCTTGCATAAGTATTTCATAGAAGGGTCTGCAAACAAAAGAGGGTATCCAGGGAAAGAGAAATATTCTTTCACAACAACAAGACTCTTAGGTTTAGACAATAATCTATGACCTGCAAACAAACATTCACTCCTATAACTCAGTGTAGGATTGAGACAAGACTGTTAGGGGCTGAAATATACCCACAAAACATCTAAATCAGATCAAACACAGTAACACACACAGTTACAGAAAGTAAGAGGAATCAGAAAACCTAAGATATAATTGAAAACATGCATACACTTTGATCCAATAAGAGGTAATCCACACAAGAAAGCATAAGGACAACAAGAATGTCACAAAATACTTTGCAATATCTGAACAATCAATGAAAATTACAATGGTAGAAAGCTAAAGCGCAGGAAAATTGCCACAAAAGCTCTCTGAGAAAGAAACTTTCTTTTTACAATTGCCAAATTCTGAGCTCTACAAGCTCCAAAAAACACTATATACATCCCTCAACTGCACGCAGGCAGGAGTCAAAACTGACCTAACTAGGGTTATAGAGATCTACATAAAATAATCCAACCCTAAACCAATCACTTCTGATCATAAATGCATCTAAAAATATCTCAACTGATCAAATATTCATCTATCCCTATACTGCAAACAACCTGCAGACAAGCAACCTTGACCTGACAACCTCCTGCAAGCCCACTAAGCCATAAAGACTCCAAATTTGATCTTCACAAGAATGAATTTGAAAGTACAGATGGTGCCAACTCATTAATGTTTCATTGGCGTAAGAACACCGCATTGTACCTTGCAAAAATCCATGGCGCCGTCTACTAGATTATCCACCATCATGCTCGCAACTAGAAAATGTCCTAATGACATCAATTCTAAGCTACCCCGCCACTTTGCAATGTCCTTTGCAGAAGAAAACTCACCAAAAGTCATACTTCTTGAAAAAGCACTGGTCACATGATCGCATGAGCTCAAAAAGCCTCATGCGATCATGTGACAAGCCCTTTGAAATCTGCCCCCCGCTTCGCATACGTAAACCAGATCCAACACTGGTGAAAACCCCTGTAAAAGACTTCAAAATCGGGCCCCAACGGTTACCAGCTCTTCATTTAAAACATGATCGTGGATCACATCTCTTCCTAGCAAATCAGGCAATCTGAATCATCCCTGAAATAGTTGCAAGCCCATTCTTGAATAGTGAAAATCTACCTCGACACATCACAGCCAATGAGATTTTAGCACGTCGGCAAATTTACCAGCTTGGACCCACCTTGACTGAGATTCTAATCTAATGGCGGGTGCGTGATCTCATGGGGTTAGAAGATCCCATGAGATCATACGACCACCGTAGATCTCTTTTCTACTGCCTCTACATCAGACGGTCCTTGTTATGCCACTGCCTTTAAATAGTGCACATCTTCTTTCAGCAGTATAGTGACAACTACGGGATTCATCCGCGCCTTAACCTGCCTTGCCTTTTAAAAGACCTCAAGCCCACCTAACACCTCTAAATGTTGCCAAACTCATAGCCAACCAGAAGCAAACACCTTAGACTACATGGTAATAGACCCACTGACACCAGCATCATACCGGAAGGAAGATCAATGCCCATTGTTACACCGCGGGTTTAAACAAGCAACATCTTTCCTTAGCGGTGTAGTGACAACCACAAGATTTTGCAAAGCTTTAACCTTGTAGATGAAGAATGGGCCTGCCAACAGGTGTCATCCTGTCGCATGATCGTAAGGGAAAGAAATATTCCTTGCGAACATGTGACAACCACAAGATTTAAAGGGAAGGATAGCCATCGGGCCCGACCAGGTTGGAGTTGCGCACATAAAAAGAATGTTGTCACTAGGAAGAATTGGTGGGAAGATGTGAAGAGGTCAAAAACACAAAGGATTTTTGGGCCAAAAGTCAAAAACACACTAATTTTTAGAGTGAAGGTTTAAAATACAGAGGGTTTTCGACACTGAACATTTTCTTTGGAACTCAGTCGCAGTAGCGCACAAATAATTCCTGCAACATTAAAACTTGAATAACTTCTTGGGTATTGCAAATTAGCACATGCGATCTGAGCTAAAGCATGATGAAACATTGAAGATCATAAGGTTCAGACTGCACAAACAATTCCTTCATGGATCAACTTCGCAAATGAAAACAAGCTATAGCAAGACAGAATAAAATAGAGACCTGGAAACTTGGCCAAATTTGCAAAATGGAAATTTTGGGCAACACTTACCATGTTGGAAGAATGCCGCAAGGCCGCCTTTGATCACATGTGCACTTATCAAAAGAGGATGTCTACTGCTTACAATAAGAAAGTTCATCCTAGAGAGTTCCAAGTGGGTGAACTAGTTCTCAGAGAAAATCCCAAAAATTAGCAGAATAGGGAGCAGAAAGGCAAGTTTGAGCCAAATTGGTTAGGGCCTTACATCATCAGAGCAGTATTTGGGTCTGGAGCCTATCAACTATCTACACCTAAGGGAGAAGAGCTTACTAAGCCTATCAATGTTCTACATCTAAGAAAGTTCTATGCCTAAGGTTCTTGAGCTTTTTTGTACATATTCTTTATTGATCCTAAAAAAAATCTCAAAAAAATTCATATATGATGCTAAAAAATTCCTAAAAAGCATAAAATGTCCTAAAAAAATGAACATCCTATTGAAAACCTAGCAATAGGCACTTTGATCTCTCACCAAAAAAAATCAAAAAATGCAAAAAATTCAAAAAAATAGAAAAAGTGCCTTGGTGAAAACCTGGAAACAGGAACTTTGGTAGCAAAAATACAAAAAAATTGAAAAAAGTCCTAAAAAAATCTATCAAGTGGTGAAAACCTAGAAATAGGCACTGCTTGAGACCCTTGCACCTATGTCTATCAGTCTTGCATGGCACTCCTTCACTCCACTTCTCGCTTTGCCTCTCCTAGCCTGGAATTGACTCTTATCTTAGTCTAGGGGACATATGTTGTTCTAAGCTTATCTTGGGTCTCTTTGTGCATTCAGGTTTTTTGGGCCACTTGGTTCCAACAGTTTTTTTAAACACCACCCCAACTATGTTTTTCAACACTACCCTAGCATCAAGTGTTTCTCAACACTTATCAGATATCTTACCTGCAGTCTCGAATGATGCAATATCTCTCACTGGCAGATGCGATAATCAAAGTTTGACTCTATGACCTACACACACGCACTAAACACTTGACCTACTAAAATTTTTCTTGACTTTATTTATTTGTGTGCTATCTATGATGATTTCTTTGATGAGTGTTCTCTCCCTAATAGTTTTCAATGATGTTGAGCTAGAAGACTGGGGGCATGAGGACATGTTTTATTGCTTTTTCTGCTTGTGGGTATATTTTGTTGGTCCTAACTGTCATTTATGCTTGTTCCACTTGACATCAGGATCTCCAAGGTATTATCCTTGACTGTTTTTGCAAGTGCATACTTATAGTCATCTTGACTTCCTTGTGTCTTGATGCGAGTATAATCTTGCTATATCAAACTTAGGGAACCTCACTGCACTAGTCATCTTGACCTATATGTCTTTGGTGCCTAGGTGGGATTCCCACATTCCTATCTGATATAGCTCATATTCAAATTCACATAGTTATACTAGTGTGCATTTTATGATCTTGTGACACTACCAACAATGCTTGATGATGATTATTAGAGACTTATGGCTTTGTAACCTTGCAAGTAAACCACTTTTCATAGTAGCTTGCATTCTTAAGTTCATGATAGGTAGTTTTTCATCTTGCATATGGAGAGAGCTCTCCTTTAATATTTCATGGACTTCTTAGTCAAACTGTGCTCACCTTTCGCTTCTTCTTGATCATGTCTTTCACATCTTGTCTTTCATATCACACCATTTTCTATTCATTTTGGGATCGAAACCGAAATCTGAGTTCACCTTGATCATCCAAATTGCTTTTCTCCTTCTTCTACAAAGTTGGCTGACCATTTGAGGCCTAATCCTTTGATCTTTGTTGGGGCATTCTTCATTCCTTCATCTCCATCTCTTTCAACATTTCTAGTCTCTCACTCATTTCATTCATTTCATCTCTCTTTGAGGTCTTAAATGGGGCATATCTTCACTGCTTGATGGTTATTCTCTTATCTTTCATCTTTGATTATGATTTTTAGTGATTTGATCATGTTGCTCTTGTTTCTGCCTTCCCTCTACCTTATTTCAATTTCGATCCCGAGGGGGCAGACACATCATATCCTATTGGCTATTCTCTAGAGCATATGCTTAACCTATTCCATTTGCTCTGATCGATCTATCTTTTCCCTTGACATGTTAGTTCTCATCTCGAGTCCTGATACTATCCATCTCTTTCCTAAGTGATCAATACTGTTGCTACCAGGCTGACCATGCAGGATTTTCTATCTCTCTGCACTTCATACTTTGGAGTCAGATCTCTATTGCCTTCTTGACTGATCTATTCTTTGACGTAATGTGTTCCCAGATCGATCACACATTAGTCAAAGAAGGTCAAATGTAATCATCCAAAAATGGTCACCTAGACTATTAGCCCCTTGCTAGCATTATTTGCTAAAATCATCAATTGATTATTCTTGATCAAGTCCCAGATCTATCATTTATTTGATTATTTTCTATGGGCTAACCTTCTTATCCTAAGTCTTTATTTAATTAAAAGGAGTTTCCTCCTCTTTTATTAAATAAAAAGCCCCCCACTTTTCCCCCTTATCCTAAGTTGCACAAATAAAGGATTATTCTTATTTTAATAAAAGGAGAAAAGCACTTTTTGTCTCATATGGACACAAAAGTCAACTCTTATTTTCTCATTGGAGGATACTTGTGCACATGGATTGTTCCTCTTTCAAGCTCCACCATTGATTAAATCTTTTGCCTCTTAATCTGCATGGTCCATTCTTTCTCATTTCCTATAAAAGGAGAGCTCTCTTCTCATTTTAGGATCCATCTTTTGAATACTAATGTTATGCTGCAAGTTTTCTAGGTGATTTTGAAGCTTTGAAGATTTGAAGCATTCTTAGCTTTTTCATTCACATGTGATCTTAGTTCCATTCGTACATTTTAGTTTCATTATCATGGCATGCATAGCTTAGTTTCCTTTATGATTTAGATTGATTCACATAGTCTAATTAGGAGGGTTTTGTAATACTTGCATCTTTCCTTTCCATAGCTTAACTTGCATATTCATCTTAACATAGCTTGCATCTTCATTTCTAGCATTGCATTTCATTCACATTTTGATTCTTGAGGATATTGGCATTATTGCCCTTGTCTCCATTGAATCTCCCATTGCATGGTTTACTATCAAGGTCATAGGCTTAAATAGCTCTAGCTGAGAGCACACTTAATTTCCTTGCACTCCATGCCTAGGGAGCTCCAGGTCATTTTTCAAGGTCTCCCATTCATGGATTCTCTTGGAAGTAAAGACTTAGAGAAGTGGACATCTTAGTGTGTATAGATACATCATTCTCAAATATGTGTGAGAATGGAAAATCAAAGGATGAATGCATCCACCAGGAGACTAAGGCTTTAATGGACACCCTACACATTCCAAGTGTATTTAAGACCAAGTGGATGAAAATTGTACTAAGTTGAGTTCATGACCAATTTATGTGGTTAGATGCACCAGTCAATATTACCAAGGATATTTTACACATTGTGATTAGATACCCAATCGGTGATGGATGGAAGGCTAAAAATAAAATCAACAAGAACAAGTTGTGTGAGCTGACTCAAGCTAAATGGCATGAAAGAGGTCTTAAGTTGTCTACTATGGAAGATCCTGAATTAAAATTTATATGTAATGTCATTTCATACCGAATCTTCCAATATTCATGAGTGGACAATGTACCATGCGGAGCAATTAAATTAGCATATAAAATTATCAAGAACAATCTGAAGATTGATCTATGTGATATTTTGTTGAAGCAGTTTCATGATGATATGAACAATATTAGGAAAGAAAATACCAACAAGTAAAGTTTGGTTCACTATTTGTATACATATGTTTTCTACTTCCACAACTTATTTCCATCTGTTGGTAATGTAATCTGGAATGTGAACAAACCTATCATCTATCAGATCAATGAGTACATTCAAGGTTTATGAGATAACTTTAATATTATTATGAATGACTATTTCACTAAGTTTCAAACAATAATGCGCAAGAAATTCAAGATTTTATCTCAATTAGTGGAAGATCACCAAGACACTATTTCTTTTGAGGTTGATAGCAACACATGTATTGTTAAAGCTATGGAGCCAAGTACTATCTAGCTAAAACTGATGGGCTATGAAATTGACCTTGATACTACATCTCAGCAAATTTAAGCCCTATTAGCTAAACATGTTGATAAGAGTGCTAATCGGTATGGGATATATGAGGAGGTAAAGGTAAAGATAAAACTAGGTATATTGATACCTTAGGCTCAGAGAAGAACAACTAGAATGATTAGTGATTTATCAAAAACTCTTGGAGTCAGTATTAAAGAAGATGAGGGGAGGTCTGTCTAAAGTTAAGGGGAAGAAGAAAAAAGTGAAAAAGAAGTCACCAAGCCCCAAAGGAACAAGACCATTGACAAGGTATACTGCTACACTGAGGGGGAAGAGGAAACCTGAGCTAGATCAAGTGAAACCTAAAACATATGTGAGGAAAAAGAAATCATCAAACAAACCGAGAAGAAAATTGAAACTACAAAAAGATAGTGAAATAGAGTCTGAAGAATTGAGTAAATTCAAAGTTGTGCAGAACCAACCACCAAAACCGAAAAACTTAGATGAGTTCATTGAGAATATCAAGAATTATGGAGGCTTTGCTAGGGTTAAATATGTGAAATATGAAACAAGGAGTGATGCGCACAAGGAAAAGATAGAGGATGTAGTTGTCTTCACATTGTATAAATTCAAGACAATACCAGTTGAAGTTTCCAATTGACTACATGATGACCTGTATAAGAAGATTGATACAAGATGGAAATATGCAATGACTTTAGAAAAAAAAAAAGGGAAAGATGCCTAGAAATTATTGTACCTGAGTTTTCAATACCCAAGATCAAAGAAGCATTGAAAGAGCACTCAAAAAAAATTATTGTAAAAGATTATTAAGGATCATGGTTAGAGAGCTAGAAGCAGCACAAAAGGAAATTTATGATATAGGGAGAAAAAAATTATTTCCAAACTAGTCAACCAAGACTGAGGCACAAAAAGGTAAGTCAAATCCTATTTACTTAACACTAGAAAAATATGAAATGATTATTGAAGATATCACTAATTAGGACCCAGCTGAAGAAATCAGACATGATGAAGATGTCATGGACACTAAGGGCAAGGAAACCAAAAATGTGGGCACCAATGCTCTTGGTAATGCTAAGTTGATGGATGAAGATCGAGTTATTCAACAAGTGAATGATTATTCTCAGGTTAATGAAGTCATTTATGAAGTTACTAAAGATATCCCTGCTAATGTAGAATAGAAGTCCACTAAATAAAGAAAGGAGATAGAACAAAAATTAATGGAGGAACCAAAAGTAACCAAGAAAAATACATAAATAAATACTGAGCAGGTTACTTCTACCAAGACCACAAGACAACAACAAGAAGGAGACATGTAAAAGAAGGAGAAACAAAAGGAGAAAGAAGAAGAGAAAAAAGAGGAAATAGATGTAGAAAAGGAAGTGGAGAAACAAGAAGAAAAGAAAGAAGAAGAGGAAAGAGAAGAAAGAACTAAAGATACTACAATTGCTACTACATCTGATGCAATGAAGGCATCATGTTCCCCAAAATTTTCTACTAGTGGAAGTATCCAAATTGAGAAGAAGAAGAAGACTAAGAAGAGGAAGTATGAGAAAGACAAATTTCACTTGAGTCAACCAATAGTAATACCAAAAATAGACATCTCCTCACTTAGCCCAAAAGAAATATCTAAATTCAGAGATCTACTAAAGATGAAAGTAACCTAGGACAAAATGCTAGCAAAGAAGCAAAACATAGATGTGCTACAAAGTGTCAAGGATATATTGTAGGAGATTGTTCCTGATCCTAATGGATATGAGAAGGACAGCCTACTAAGTCAACTAGAGGAATTGGTGAAATAAGTTAAAGAACCTGGTACAAAGACCACAAAGTACCTCATGCAAGTTTATAAGAAGAAAATGCAGAATAAAATTATGGAGGATTTACTACAAGTTGTTGTGTTGGATAAGGTCTCACTTTTTGAGTTGGTTGTAGAATTAGAAAATAAGTTGAATGATATTCTTTCATTATTTCAAAAGATTTGTTTGATGTCAATATTACTAAGGATGTCAGAAACAAAAATGAATCTGTTGAGAAAGAGTTGACCGAGTAGATGATGAAGGTCGCAACCGAGCCTGGAACACTTCAAGTTTACTACCAGAGGCTCAAACACTTAATGAGAATGCAACATGAGCTAAGAAGAGAAGGGAATAAGAGAAGAATGAAACTTCTGGAGCTAGAAGCAATTTTTATTCCCCAAATAAAATCCTTAGAGGAGCATATACACAAGGCCAAGTAATTCATGAATACCCCTGACATCAGTGCTATGGATAGCATGATTGGACTAGCAGCCGATATCGATGAATAAATTGTTGTGTTGAAAACACTAAAGGAATCATGTGAGACATCTCTCCCTGATGCAAAGCAGAGTTATAATTATATTGTTGATAAGATTCAACCACTCGATCAAAGTAAATAACTTTATTTTCGGCATATTTGTCAAAAAAGGGGGATAGAGATATATAAGGGAGATAGAGAGGTATGTATAGAGTTTATACATTATATAAGGAATTATTATCACAAGGGGAGTTATGGAGAGTTATAGGTTATAAAAGTTATGGTTCATTATTGGTCAGAATCTTGAGAAATTTTGAAGGACAAATTTTCATGACTTTGAGTTTTTAAGAAAGATGCCAAACTAATGCCAAAGGGGGAGATTGATACTCCTAAAGAGTTATTTTGTTGTCATTAATTTTCTCCAAAGTCATATTGCAAATGTTAAATTTAGTCAATGAAAGCAGGAGTCATAGGACTCAGTCAGTAAAGAAAATAAGTCAGTCAGTAAAGGAAAATGAGAGACAGGAACCAAGCAGTGCATGATAGTAACCAGGTCAAAGAACATGATAGTTACCGAGATAAGAAGCACATGTTACCAAGAAATCAAAAAAGTGTTATCAAGTAACACGGGCTGACATATATCAAATTATGATAGATACATTGAATCTAGACATCATGCATAAAATGTTTTACAGATTTTAAAATTATTTGGTAAAACATTGGAAATGTTAAAAAATTTGATTATGCATGATTACAAGGTAAGATCCACCAATGGAAATTAAATGGAATATATACATTGGAGATATAACCAATGCTACCACCATTTAAGGAGAAGAATCTAGAACATATCCACCACTTCTAGATCAAGTATATAAAGAACATATTATGAAGAATAGAAGAATTAAAGGGATAGGTTGATATAGAATCAAAGAAGAATGCAAAGATGATCTGATGGTGATGTTAAGCTACCAAGTAATAGAATAGCTAGAGTAGAATTGTGAATGTGAATTCAGATTTGAGGCTACCGAGTACAAAAGTTGAATTGTGATTGAAATGTATTGAATTACAAAATGAGGTAAAGTTATTACTAAGAATATTGAGTTTGAACAAGAATTTGTTAATCCACTTCTACAAATAGATTTTATACTGAGCTCTATTGTAATCAAAGTTGTAAAATTTGTTCACCGGGTAGGTCCTAATAGGTCTTATTTTGTAAATCCTTTAATAGGGTACATCTCTTAGATTAAAGATTGTAAAATCCTTTAGCAAGGTAGGTTATATAAGTCTTTTGTACTCCTAACATGGTATATACTCTTAATAAGGTAAGATATTAGAAGTAGCTAAATTTTGTATCTCTAACTAAGCAACCTTTTTACTGCAGTAGTGAAGGATTGTGGGTACCATCCCCACCACATTTTTTACCTCTGACCAAGGGTTTTTATGAGATCAAAAATCATTGTGTTATGTGTTATGTTTTCATGTTTTGATATTTATGTTTTATGATGATGTATATAAATTTTTCAATTTGGTAAATGATTAGAATAGTTGATAAAAGGTTTTGGAGTATGGATTCACTCCTCCCCTCTTAGTAATTAATTTTTCATTATTAATCCAACATACATATCGGCCTTTCATTCAAAATGTTCTTCAACTCTTTTTCTGCTTGAGGAAAAGGCATGGTAGAGAAATATTTCTATTTAACCTCCTTGTGGTCTATAATGAAGTAATTTGAGACCTTATGACCCCATGACTACTCCAAAATATCCCTTTCATTTGACAGGTTGGTGTGAGAAGACAACTATGAGAATTCGTTAGGGAGTTGGACCGAAATAATGCTTTATCACCTAAGTTGAAAACCCATGACAAATGTGGAAGGAAAAGTGTTATACTTTTGATCAAAAAAATTCCACATAGATGATCCATAGGGATAATTTCAACGCAAAGATTCTTTCCATCTCTTCTGAATTCATATATTTAATCCTAATAATAATAGCGGAGAAACTATTTGGAATTTCATACAGTTTCCAAGAAAGCTTGGCCCCAAGACTAAGATTCCTTTCATAGATTATATGGAATGCCATGCCTCCACATTCTTTAGGAGTGTAGATTATATCCCAAGAGATAAGTGGGAGTTTTTTATTATCGCCTAAATTGCCCCTCTAGATCAAATCCTAAGATATTTTGTGATTTTTTCCATTGAAAATATATTAAATTAATTTTATTTGACATATATTAATATCCTTTCTTGGTGTACTATGCTGAGCTCGCAGATTTTCATGATTGTTGATCTGCTAGAAATTTGTTTTCTCCAGGCTGCTTGTATTTCCTACCTTTGTAGTAAATTTTGTGACTTTTTGAGTTGGTTGGGTAGTTGAAACCCTAACCCTAGCTGTCCCAAGCTTTTTGCATTCTCCTAGAGAATTCTAAGACAACTGGTGGTATAAGTGGGATGTTTTTGACTTGTTGAGGGTTCTGAATTTTGTCAGTTCTGGTGAAGGGTTTTGTTCTACAGATTTCACCTTCTCTTTGCATATAGAGTGTTACTCTTTCTCCTATTGGCTCAAAGAATACAATACATATTGTAACAGATTTGTCTTATGTGTGAGGATTTAATATATTTTTACTATTACCAAACTATCTCCTTTTGAATTTTGAGTCCATTAGTCATACATTAAGGGTGTTTGATTTGTCTACTTGTATTGCCTATGTGTTTGCAAGTGGAGTTGTCTTCACAGAGATAACTGGTTCAGGGTTAGTGTTTATGTATGTATGAGCTGAAGTGTTAAGGATATTTCATGCTTTTCTTCCAGTGGATGCTGGTTAATCTATTGTCTGTTTATAGGTCTCTTCTAAGGGGAGGGTTAAAATCCTTTGAGTGGATAATAACATACTTAAATACATAGGTGGGTGCTAAGTTGAGGTTTGGTCATGGTGTGTGATTGATGTCAGGCATCAACACATTGGGTATATTATTTTCTTGTTTCATAGTTGTCCCTTGCAATATTGTATTTGACTCTATGGCCCATTGGATAAGGCACTGGTCTATGTGAGACTTAGGGTATCTCAGGGGTCCCTTCTATCCATTCAAATAATTTTCATCCAGTTCCACCCTTTCCCTTTCTTGCTGTTAGTATAGGTCTCTAGCTTTCAGTCTCATTCCATGCAAGTAGGGCTATTGCATGAGACTTTCTATCATTGGGGTATAGGATACCTATAGGAGATTGATTGCTAGTCCACATTAATCTATCTGCAGGCCTTTGCTTTGTCATGAGGTGTCTTGAGTGTGCATATGAGGCAATACCCACCTGAGTGAATGTGGAGCTCAAAGAAGAAGGAGGATTTCTCTCTATCCTCATCAATTGGTTTGTTTTCCTTGTCAAGCGTGAGTGCCAAACTTGTGTTTCAAGCCCAACCATTTTATTCAAGTTTGGTCCTGCAAGGAGAAGAACCAACAGGATCTTCAACATCTAACTCTTCATTTGGGGAGATGTAGAGGCTTCATCATGATGTTCAAGTGGGGATCCTTTTTCATTCCAAAGAATATAATTAGAGGGAAAAAATTTCTCTTCAACTTGATCAAAAGTAGGAGTAGGCAAAGTTTCTTCTTTAGATTCACTATTATGAGGAGATGGTTCAAAGTAATGTTACGCATTAGAAAATCTCAGTCCACTCTTATCCTTATATTTTCTTCCATTAGTATGACTCATAGGCTCAACAATGACATTTTACTTATCACTTAAAGGACTATGACCTAGGTTACTCATAACCTTTTCTATATCTTTTGGGAAAATGGCAGCAACAAGCACAACTTCTTCAAGTTCTTTTCCTCTATAGACCTATTCCCTAAAAGCTTGTTCTTCTTTTTCATCTTCTAAAGGTACTGAGGATTAAAAAAAGGTCTCATAACATGTCATGGTGGAACATGAGGTATATTCATCCACTTAAGGTTTTCCATAAGATCTAGGAGAAACTAGGAGGGTAGCAATAGAGTCAAGTCTATATTCTCCCATTCCAAGATTCAATATTTTCAAATTTCTCTCACAATCAACAAGAGTGGTCCTAATTTCATCAGAAGCCTTATTGTTTGGTACTAAGGACTCAAAAATAAGTGTATTGATAAACATGGAATTATCATCAGGAATAGAAATTTTAGTAACATTGAAGGAAAACTTTATGCATTAGTGATAAGTAGAGGGAACTTCTTGCATGTCATGGATCCAAGGTCTCCCCAGCAATATGTAAGCAAGAGGAATATTAAGAACTTGGAAAACCACCTCTTTTTAAACTAGACCAACTTGAATGGGTAACACAATCAATCCTTTGGAGGACCTCTCAACTTCATCATATACCTTGATAGTAATATTTTTCCTAGGATCAATGGTTAACTCTGATAATCCTAGTTGCTTAATTACATTGAAAGTAGGAATATTTAACCTAGTGCCATTATTTGTCAGTACACGTTTGACTTAGGTTCAATAGATTTGGATCTCAATGTAAAGAGTGAGATTATGTAGGTGGTGTAAGGACTGGTCATCTTCCTCAGAAAAGGAAAGGTAATGTAGAGAAGTGATATGATTAACCATAGTTTGGAATTAATCAACCTCAATGTTCTTAGGGACACTAGCTATCTGCAAAGCTTTCTCTAAAATTTCCTTGTGCATGGGTGATAACTCTAGCTACTCAAATATTGAAATCTATGATGGAGTATGTTGAATTTGGTCTACTAGACTATAGCTTGACTTTCTAGAAGTAGAGGATTTCTTAGAAGAGGATGCCATTTGTTTAGAATTTTCTTGCTTGGAAGAATTTGGACCTCTAAGCATAACTTTGAGTTGATTCCTAGTGATAGCATTGAGACTTTCCCTAGGTGAAGGAGAGTTGACACCTCTAAGCATGATCATGTGGTTACGCTCATTAGAATATTGGGATTGCATGGAAGAACTAATACCTCTCAAGATGACCTAAGGTGGCTCATCATTATCTCAATCATAGTTGGGTCTATTATGGCTCACAATGTTAACACTTTCATCCATTGGCTCAAGCATATTGATGACATTGTCATTGTTTGCGTAAGTATAATTGATCTCATCTACTTCATATTTCTTGGATGTTGATGCCTTGCCTTTATCATACTTAGGGAGTGGATCCTTAAAATCCTTATGGTCATAATTCTTAACAAGACCATCTACACAAACTTTCTCATTCTCAATAAGATCCTAGATGACATGTTTTAGCCTTATACAATTGTCAGTCTTATGTCCTTTGTTGTTATGATATTCGTAGTAAGGATTGTCATTCCACCACTTGGGTTTCACCTCTTGTTCATAAGGCTTAGCATATTCTAGCAATGTGATAATATTCTTAGCAAGTAATGTCTTAAATATCACATTGTATGAGTCTCCCAAGGGTGTAAAGTATTTCTTAGGCTTAATTGCCCATGAAGATCTAGCCTTATTAAAGTCATTAGACTTTGCATCTTCTTTTTGTTGAGTTGTCAAGATAGCACTAGCTAGTTTGAAATGTTCTATTTAGGCTTACGATCATCAACAACCTGATCATTAACCATGTGCTTGGTCCTTTTCTACCACTTACTCTTATCTTTGTTGTATCCATCACCATTGTTGGATTTCTCTTTTCTCAAACTGATCTCACCCTTTTTGATTAAGACATCTTCTATTCAAAAAACACTTTCAATCATGTCATTAAAGGTGAAGAAAACTAGATATCTAAGATCATAATGCAACTTTGGTATAAGATTATTGACAAAGATATCAATATTTTTATTCTCAAGAAGTTTCAATGGATATGTCAAGTGTAACTTCCTCCATCTTTATAAGAATGTCACAAAGGGTTTGCCTTGCCTTTTCTTAGTGTTGCATAAGTCAAGCATAGTCATTGGATGTTGGATATTATAAGCGTATTGTTGAGTAAATATTTTCACTAGATCATCAAAGAACTTAAGTGGAGGTTTCATCTTTGTTAACAATTCCATTTCTTGTCCACTTGGACTCCTAGGGAAGATTCTCATGAGGTAAGTGTCATCATGCATAAAATCCATACTTAAAGCATAAAATTGTCTAACATGATCATGTGGATTCTCATTCCCATCATACTTGTCATATTCAGGAATCTCAACATCTCTTGGAAATGGTATCATGTATAGACTTTTTTCAAAAGGTAGAGCACATATAGATTTCATAGAGAATGATGACTTAGGATTTTCTTTTTCTCTTTTCAAACTTGACATCTCATTCTCAAAATTTTTTATTTTCTTGATGGAAATCTCTAAAGTTGAGGGTTCTCTTATTCAAATCGATCCATCAACATCAAAGTCATGAGGGAATTTTAATCCTCTAGAAGCCAAGTGTAATAAGTATTGATCACCATTTTGTTCCAATATCTTTAACATAAGTCTTTGGTAACGATCATCTTGTTGAAAATTTAGGAGCTCTTCTTTAGTAATCTCATGCTCTCGATTGTTACCATGTTGAGAATCATGTCTAGAATGTCGAGATCTAGGAGGTGAATCACACCCATTGTGTTTTGATATTGGAGGAGATCTTGGTGGTGAATTATTCTCATTTTTTCCACTATTCCCATATAAATGGGCATTAAATTTTTTAGGCAATCGGGCTTCTTGTTCCTCCATGCAATCTTTTCTTTCTAATTCAATTCAGCTTAACCTTTCATTTTGATCACAGAGGTCATTGAATCACTTATTATTCTCTTCCCTAGACATGGTGAGAGATAAGATATATTCAGATCTTTATTAGGCAATAGGTGTCTCAAAGGTGGTTTCAAAGGTACTTCCTAAAGGATCAAACAAAACTTTGGTATTCTCCTCTTCTTTATCAAAGTCAATCTGAGGGTCTTTATCTTGACGACTCTAATGCCTAGTGGGAAAGGGTAATTCGTTAATGATAATTGGTGGTTGTTGTCCTTGATCAATTTGGTATCTATTTGTGACTGGCATGAATGAGAATGTAAAGAGCTAATTAAGACTACACAAGACAGCTAGTGTCCACACTAGAAAAGAAAACTATTCACTTATCAAAAAGCAAAAAGAGAGAATAAAAGAGAGATTAAGATGACTTGTCACAAAGTGTCCAAGCTGTAACTAAGATCCCTATGTATGACAATTGTGACTCAAGTCA
Organism: Chamaecyparis obtusa; assembly: GCA_027943335.1. Taxonomy (NCBI): domain Eukaryota; kingdom Viridiplantae; phylum Streptophyta; class Pinopsida; order Cupressales; family Cupressaceae; genus Chamaecyparis; species Chamaecyparis obtusa. The sequence continues at coordinate 209,985 of BSBK01000128.1, forward strand.
AAAGATAAAATCAAAGCCAAGATAAGATAATTAAGAGAGATTAGACAAGTGATCAACTCTACTAATCAAGAATGTAGCCAAGGAATCTAAGTAATCCTTTTCAAGTAAAAATAGTCTCTAACCTACCAATTTTAGAATAAGAGACCAGAAAAGGGAAAATGTAAGCTCCCTAAACTAGTGAAGAATAAATTTAAACCTAACCAACTTGGATCAGACTCAGGACAATATACCTTAGGAAGCTAGATGAAACTTAGACAAGGAGTAAAATCCATACGATATACCCCAGCAAAGAAAGATGACACTTCAAGACAAGATGATATTCTATAAACAAACATGATGGTATACCCCAACATTCTAGGATGATAGTTCTCTAAAGGGGATGTGATATTCTAAAGTGTCATGTGATATTTCTCACTAAAAGTATGCGATATTGAATCAGTAAAAAATAAAGGGCCAATCTAAGGCTCAAAAATATTTTTTTGATCAACTATTTTGATTAATTTGGCAAAGTGACAGTATGTAATCTCAAGTTTAATAAAAAGTTTGAAGTTTTTAAAGAAATCATGATACATAAAGTAGTCTTCAAAAAATAAAGCAAGGGAGAAGGAAACCTTTCATGATAAAAACATTTATGAGGTCTCAAGGGAAAACTCCATGGATAGTACTATTATGTGTATATTCAAATGATTTACTTAGGTCTTGCATGAAATGAGGGCACATCAAGAAAGTTCTACCTAAGTCCAAGAGGGAAGTGCTTCAACCTTTGTCCACAACTTTATGTTCTTAGCCCCACAATTAAGTGGTTGAATGGTCTTTCCTAGGACTATGAAAGTTATGGATCAATTGGAACATAACAATGCTCGAATGACATGTCTTTCCATATTGCCATATTCAAGATATGCATCGAAGGGAACACATATGGTGAGTATCTTGGGCCGATCTTGGTAACTCCACTTGGATAAATCATTGCACAAAGGAATCCATACAGCCAAAAGGTTAGCCTCTAAGTCCTAAGGTGTTTAATAAGGATCTATGTTCATGACCACCCCTTGTAGTTCAACAAGAAAAATTAAGGCCTATAGCTCTACAAGTACCCAAAATGCATAGTCTCACAAGAAAGATTTAGATCTCTTAGCCCTATAATAAATGAATGTACTCCCCTTGTAGTCTTGTAGACAATATTGAGACCAAGAAGGCCCTACAAGCACCTAGTCAAGTGTCATCTTTCTCAAAAAGATTGAGGCAACTAGGCCATACACATGAAGAAGCATTAGAAGTAGAAAATAGTATTTTCTTCCCTCTCTTTAGATTGAAGGAAGTTTTTGATTTTAGTGGGATGGAGTAAGTCAGGTTCACTTTTTCACCACTTGGGTTGTTCCCAAAAGATTTCTCTTTTGGCAAGCCCTCTAAAGGTAAATGCAAGAAAGCAAATCGATAGCTAGTGGAGGTCTAGATTTCTGATTTTCCATGAGGAGAAGAGAATACTCTTCTACTCCATAGTGTCTCCCAAACACATTAAGAACATGTTCATTTACCAAAAGAAAATTAATTAAGCTAAGTACCTAGAAAATCAAATGTAAGCAAGAATAATGTTGATTTGCATCTCCAAGGCAACCTACAAAACCATAAGTTAGTAGTCAAGTAGAAATGCAACTTCTTTGACAAGTGATTCCTACAAAACCATAAGTTAGGGCACAAAATATATGTAAATGAAAGAAACAACCATTCAAAACAACTTGTTACTTCTGTTAGAAAACCTGAAAATTAAAGAAAATCAAAGCGAGGCAGGCTAAAACTCAAACTAACATCAAATGAATCTAGGATACACTGCATAGTCTACCTGTAAAATTGTATGATAGACTTCTGGAAAGTAGGTGATATTCCAAAAAAATATGATATACTACAAAGAATTAGTGTAATATTTCTATGGGAAGGAAATGATATTTCTCTAAGAAGAAGAACAATATTCTAGAAATAGAGAAATTTCACTTGGTAGTGTTAAAAAACATCATCTTGGTATATGCTAGAATGTCATATAATTTTCTAGCCTACAAAACAAAATTTATGAACCTACAATAGCAAAGAACCAAAAATGCAAGAAATATAACTAAAAATGAATGTCTAACCCCATGATGAGTGCCAAAAATGTGTGATCAAAATGTGACAACACTTCTATAAACCATTACACTTGAGAGAATCCATGAGAGAGGAAATTCCAAGTAGCATCTTATAGCTTCCTATCAATGACGTGCAAGATTTTAAATAGTATTGAACAATGGCTCTCAAATGAACCTCAATAAGAAACCCTTGCAAGGTGCACCATATAATAGAAGATGCAAATGAACATGCAAGAATGAGAGATAATCTAAATGCGATGCAAGATCTAAGCTAAAATGAAAATGTGAGAACAAGAAAGAAAAGATAATCTAACAAGAATATCATACCTCCTAGTTAAGCTATGTGATTTAAGCTAAATGCAATAAGGAAATGTTAAGATAAAATTCAAGTAAACTAGAATGCATGATGCAAGAGAAGTGCTCAAGAATGCTCTAAGAATGAAAGTAAACAAAATGATAGCATAACAATAGCATAAGTCTAAGAGATGCAAGAGTGAGGAGAGAGTCTCCTTTTCAAAGAGTAATGGGTAATGAGAGATTAAGAGGAAAAATCCAAAGGTAGAGAATAATCCCTGTTTTGACTTTGGTGCACAAGATTCTTGTGAATAAAAATTAATGGACATGATTTATATGAAAAAAGATGCGTGGAAGAAATTAAGAGGCAAATGGAGATTCCACTCACCTTGAAAAATGTGCAATCAATGTGTAGACACAAAGTCTTTTCTTTTCTTTTAAAATTAGGAAATTCCTTTTTCATGTGCACACATAGGATAAAGGGGATTTTTATTTAATTAAAAGGGGACATGTTCTTTTAATCAAATAAAGCTTAGAATAAAGTGGTCAAACTTTAGGATATAATCAAATAAATAATAAAATGATGATTTGATCAAGAGATAAGAGATTAAATTGATACGCCAAATTAATTAAGTAGAAGATAAAGTCTAGTATTTTAAATTCTAATGTTAGACTAGATCTCAAGGTTTACTAGACCATTTTTGGGTGATTACATGGCTTATCTTGTTGTTTGCAGTATATTGCAAGTCTCTCACCCCCAAACCTACTATAAAGAATAAAAGAAAAGGGGAAGGAGAAATGTCTAGTGGGGTGAGCTCAAAATCTCCTTGTGGGTCTATAGTTAAGAAAAGGAATACTTTTATGGAAGACAACAATAATAGAATGGAGATTGGGGATGACTCAGTCAAGAGTGTGGAGGACATGAATGTGGGAAAGGACAAGGTGAATTTATAAAAGGATGAGGCCAAGGGGATGGAGATGGATGATGATTTTTTTTTCCAAAGGTGTCTTTTTCTTCTTGAAGAAGGATGAAAAAGGTGTAAGCAACCCTTCCCCTCCAGTGAAAGTGGATGATAGAATCTCCTCAAAGTCATTCAACATCTCGATGAAACCAAGGAGGAGGTGACCATCACTGGGAACTACATTGTTAGAGGTTTGAAGGAGCCTGTTTATTTCTACTTTTCTTTGTTTCCTGTGGGTCTTATCTTGTATTTTTGTTGCTCTCTATTTTTTTGGTTTTGTCTGGTTGCTATTTGCGGGTTCTTTGGATGGTTCTATGCTTTTGGCCAACAATGTTTCAATATTTAGTACTTTTATTGATAATATTTTGTAATTTGATGTAAGGGGTTTTGGGTCCCCACTTAAAATTTATTTTTACCTTAATACAAAAAAATTAGTTAATGGTAGCATTAGATAGAACCAATAATTTCCTAGTTCAAACCATTAATATCAATGTGATGGAAAACTATTGTACCAATCATTAAACCATTAGTTATTTATAATGAATTAAAATAATGTGCATACTATGTATATTTAACTTGATGATTTAATGGATATTCTCCAATATAAGGACTTTGGACATGTTGTGACAACTTCAGAACATTTCCAAAAGAAAACAACAAATTCAGAGACCCACAAAGCTTATACATTGTTTATTTTATCATTTGATATTTAAAGTTAAAATTGATTGACCAATTGGACATAATCAGTCTCATTATTATAAATAATGAAATAATTCAAACTTCAAACAATTTAAATTCCAATGTGAATTATATTGGATGTTTTCTACGAGCATTGACCCTTCTTAAACTTTAATGAGTCTTAGATATGGAAGAATATAAGTTTTAAAATAATTCATGTTACAATAAATTCAATTTTAATTAACTCTTATTACAACCAACATTGACACATCTATTAGATCAACAAATACAAATCTATAATACTCTCTTTTTTTTCTTTATTATTTCATAGTGTAACTATAATTATATAATATTATTCTTTTGTTCTCTATAATATGAAAAATGACTTTGAAACTTAATTTTACAAAATGTTTTCTAACTATTGCTCATAATTCACTTCTTAAGATGCTTTCTAAAAAATCTATATTTATGATAATATAGTTTAATATAAGGTAGTTTTCAAATAAAATAAAACTAAAATGAATTAATAAATAAATAAAAAGAAGAACAATCTTTGATAAAACATTTAATTCTCAAATACATTTCATTGATATATATTAAAAACTAGTTCATATTAATTTAAGGTAGATTTGAAACAAGAGAATACAAAAGTATTTTGTAGCTTTTAATTTAAAATACACAAGTTTGTGGATTCTTATTTAATATCTAGTGATATTTTTTAATATTTTTATATTGGGTTAGTTAAATATGTCAGTTATATTGATATCTTTTCATTAATTAAAATTAAGTTATAACTCATTAAATTATTTTTTAATAATTTAATATAATCAAAACAAGACATATTCTAGATTATTAAAGATCTTAATTGACATATAAAATAAAAATATTTTTAATATCTAAAAATTATTAATTTACAATTATAGATTAATTAAAAATATTAAGTAATCGAAAAATATATTCAGTTAATGTCATTCAACATTCATTAATATCCTAGCTCTTGATGGACTTGCTCAACATTATATTCAAGAGAATTTAAATTCTCACATAAAAGAATAAATAAATAAATTTTATTTCTAAGTATGTTAAAAAAAAAATTATATGTGTTGAACCATAACATATTAGGTAAAAAGATTATTAAATGGACTAATTTATTTTACATAGTTGCATTCATAACATATATCAATATAAATATATAGAAACCTTTTATTCACTTTGTAAACTCTCTATAATCTTTCTGTTATTAATATATATAGGCCTAAGGTGTCTTTTGTTAAAAAAAAAAAAAACATGAAAAAAAAAGCATGTATCAATACTTTACAACATTTATTTTTATTCATCTTACGATGAGATGAATACTCATTTATAAATTTAATGGGTTACATAATTTGAATAAAAAGGAATTGAACAACTCTCTCTAATAATTATATTTTGAGGGATGAAAGTGCATTTAGACATCATCTCCAAGTGGGAAAACCAAATAGATGTTTGTTTCTAGAAATAGTTCCTCCAAAAGATTCATTTGTATCTATCTCATCTTCACTTCTCCAATCACAGTAGTGAAACAGATGTACTAATGCAACCTCAACAACGGCAATGCCTAAGGAAGCACCAGGACAACCTCTTCTTCCTGTCCCACAAGGAATCATGCTTAACTCTAGATCTTTGAGCATATCAAACTTTTTATCCACAAATCTCTCAGGTTTGAATTCCATGGAATCTTTCCATACTTTTGAATCTCTTCCTATAGCCCAAGCATTAACTATAAGTCTTGTTCTCTCTGGTATCAAGTATTCATAATTAGGTCCTTTGACAATACAAGCTTCTAGAGATTCATAAGGTAGGAGTAAGGGGGCTGCTGGATATAATCTTAATGTCTCTTTTACCACACAATGTAAGTATTCCATTCTTACAATATGATAACTTGTTATTTTCTCATCTTTCTTTACGATAGAATCAATTTCTTCTTGTAGTTTCTTCATCACTCTTGGGTTTCTCAATAATTCACTCATCGCCCATTCCAATGTAGTAGATGATGTATCTATTCCACCAATGAACATTATCTATAAAAACATGGAAAGATTAAGTCAAATTAATAAATGTGTATAAAAAATAGAACTCAATGTGATAACTAAATTAGATTATATAATAGAAATTCTTAACCACTTCTCATCAAAAGAGATTATAATTTTATAAAAGAAATTGATAGTAACAAAATGAAATTTGATGGCCTATACTAGGGGAGAAGACCTCGTAATTGAGCATTTTAAATTCATGATTTTCAAAATCGTATGTGGAAATTTCAAATCACTCACAATTTTTTAGGGCAACTTACTTGGCAAGCCCCCTACTTATAACTAAGCTTTGGGGACCACATCATCAAATATGACTATGATATTGCTAGGTTTTGAGTCAAACTCATTGACACATGTCTCATGAGAAATAGTTCACAAGAACTCATCTCTCATGAGAATGAATGGAACACTTAGCAGTCATTGCATCTAGGTAATGCTCATAGAGGTGAAGCATCGAGAAGTCTTGGCAGGTGACCTATCCCTACACTACTCGAGCTCAAGCGTGCTTAACCACAAAGTTTCCTCCAAGGTTAAGCTTATTGTGCTTGCAACATCATTTTCTATGGGCCATTCATTATAAAGTCAACAGATTTTATAATCAACGGTTCATAAGGTAAAACACTTGATCATTAGTAATTATCATCAACAATGACAATATTAAAGTCACAACTATTAATAAAATATTGTCAAAAATATTTGACATTAAATCAACAAATATTAGAACGTATTCAGAAAAAATATTACAAATCAACTTACCATAAGGATACCTTTTTATCTTCTAGTGTGATTTCGGTGTCCAGCAGCACGTTAACCAAGTCCTTGTGCCGCACCTCTTCCTCCTCCGCGGTGTACCTCCCCTTCCGCTCCGCATGTTCTTCGATTATTTTGCCCAAAGCGGCGTCCAAGCGCTGGTGGACACTCTTCATACGTCGCCTCAGCCTCTACAAGTCCAGCCACTCCAACCAAGGAACGAGGTCGCCAATATTAACGACTCCTGCTAACTCAGCAGCCTCCTTAATCAGTTCCTCAAACGCGCTGCCGCCGGAGAGGCGGTCTGCATTTGTCCTGCCCGTCAACATTCGCCATGTCAAGTCCGAGGTAAAGCCCGCAACACTCTCGCTCACATCCACGCCCACTCTCCCCTCCTCGCTCTTCTCCCGCATCGATTTCACCATCGTCACTGCCTCTTCCTCCATCACGTCTCTGAACGACTCGATTCTCTTCCCACTCAGCAGCTCCAACACGCACAGTTTTCTCATGCTTCGCCAATGATCTCCGTGGGGAGCAAACGCAAAGTCCCTCCCATTGTAAAACAAGTGTTTGGGAGCGCCAATAGACGGCCTGTTAGCAAAGTTCAAGTCGTGGATTTTCAGAAACTGCTTGGCCGCCTCAGAGGAAGACGCAACGACTACATTAACAGACGCAAACTTCACCCACATTATTGGGCCATGTTTCTCGGCCAACCTCTGCAGACCACGATGAGGAAGAGCTCCCAACTGATGGAGGTTTCCTATGATGGGCAGCGGAAATGGCCCTGGTAAACGCAATCTCGCATTGTTTTTCCACGCTAGGGAGAGAAATACAGCAAAGTACAATAAGATTCCGATGGCTATTGCAGAAGCACTCATATTGAGATCCATTGCTGTGCAGATTGCTACTTCACTTTTCTTAGGAGGGAAGTGTGTATATAAACAAAGCAGCCGCAGCAGTCTCACCAATTTCCGACGATCTGTCCATTGTGCCGTGTGGAATCTTACGTTCTGCAGCCCCACCTATTTCCCACGATTCCAATTCGTCTCTTGGAATCTTACGTATGATGAACACAACTAAATATCATTAAAAAACGAAAAAATAATATAAAAGAAATGGTTTTCTTTCTTAAATAAACTTTTTCAAAGATACGTATCTTTTGAGATTGAACATTTCTACTCTTAAAATAAATTATTATCACAAAGTTAGATCAATACCAAAGATGCCTGATCGACTCACGTGGGAAAGTGGTGCATTGGAAAATATAGTGTTAAATATGCAAGTAGCGGGACCTAAACAAATCTTTTTAATTCGTCTACGTAGAAAAGATTGTTTAGATGATAGTGGCCATATATATATATACATACGAAACAAAAGTGTCATTTTTATGAGGGGACAACACAATCATATAAAATTCTTATATAATTATATTTTTTTTATATTATTAAATTCTAGTTAATTATAAAATTATTATTATGATATGATTGTATCATTATGTTTCATTATATTTTTTTATTGGATAAAAGGATGAAGGGAAAAGATTTATTGATTAAATAATATTTTTACATCCCATTCAAAGGCTACTCGTAGGAAATAATGGAGGGAAGAAAACCTTCGGTCCGCTAAAAGGAAAATACAAAGATTTCTAGTTCCATAAAGAGGTACCAGAGTCCTTGCTCCTAATCTACAAGCGGGGTATGACCCGAGTCCTACTTGTTACAATCAAGATTGGAATTACAAAGATTTTTGAATCAATTGAAATACAATATTCACTTCTCCGGTCATTCTCTGAAGTAATGAGGCTATCTAGTTGTACTACTCGTCGCTCATGTATTGAGCGAGAAAACCTTTCTTCCTCCATGTCCACTGTCCTATAATACCTGAATAACATCAAACAAACAACCAAACACCTTTCCATTGTCCCATTATCATATATCCACTCATACAGTATGTTAATACATAGCTTTACTTCCTCCCAACGAATAAAATATAATATTCATTCCTTAACTCAATTATTTATCCATATTTAACCAACCATCTAAAACAACTTATCTAATTCATTTAATCATAGAACCCAGGAGGATAGAGGGAGAGAGAGGTAGTAAAGACATAGCAACCCAACATAATCGAGAAAGGATAACGAAAAACCACAAACATACCCCTAATCACCATCATTTATTGCAAATCAACCTTAGTAAGACGACCATATTGTTAGAAATAATAGTCCACAATACAACTGAGAGGGGGGGTGAATCAGTTGTATGAAAGATTATTAAACTTTAAACTTTGAGTGGTAGCAATATCAGATCCAATGAACACAATGAATGCCAACACAATAATACAATATTTTGGTGTCAGGGAAACCCTGTTAAAAGTAAAAATCCTGGCGGGAATTAGCACCCACGAATGATGTACTAAGAGTATAGTATCCTTGTTAGAAGATTTAGCCCTGTTAGGAACTTATTCAAACATTACAGTACACAGTCCTTGTTAGAGGACAGACCCGGTTAGGAGTCGAGAAGAAAAGGGAGGGCTCACTACCCAAAGAAGGTTAAATCCACCTTCAGAACTCACTATTCGTAACACAAGTGTATATGAAGAGATACACAATCTTTTGAATTGTTCGGTAGCAACTGTCTTTGCTTGATTAATTCCAATGAAGTCCACCAACAAACCTTTGCTCTACATACAATAGACACAAGCTCATAGCTTACATAACCTTTCTATATCACCTTTCTCATCATCATGTCTTTTCCAAAGAAAAGACCTTACTTATATACCCTATTACAATTCTCCATGATCAGGTCAGCCCATAAGGCTTTCATAATTACAAACAATTACATTAACCATTGCTAAGATACACGCGGTATCTAAAATAATTATACAACAATTACATTACATCATTTAAGGACGGCCATCCTCAATTTATGTTTTGCCTAGAAAAATACATGCTTCATCTCCCAAGTCGGCTTCTAAATAAGCCTTCGCCAGAACACATGCCATAATTGACATCACCAGTCATTCCATAACTTGCACTAACCAACGAACATCTTTTAGTACCTTGTCTGTCATCCCTCAAATTTGCATACCTTGAATCCATACCATCTGGTAGATATGCCAAAAGCACAAAGATTAACTCTATCATTTCCCACTATCACAGTCTAATGACCAGTCTCCACCAAATCATACATAACTCATCCAATATGAAACATTTCATGATGCGATCTTGGATATAATATGACAACATATCCCTGAACTCTCATTTGACTTCGCAGCTTTTGAATCATTCGTATAGTATCCCTACACTGTGATAACCAACCTAATCTCCTCACAGAAACATATGTTGACATCAGTGACAAAACACAAATGACAACAGTATGAGTGCACATTTAGTAACATAGTGATTAAACATATTAAATGTCTCAATCACCTCCCCATGCATGAGCAATATCCAACAATCTCCCCCTTTGTCATTGATGTCAACATATGGGAAAATCCATTATCCCAAAGTTATATTAATCCAAAGTTCTCCTACATATAATTTCTCCATCCCCATACAGTAGGGATTTTCTCATAGCAACACTCCCCCTTTGACAACAATGGAAAAGGGTGCCATGAGTCATCAACTATTTTCCAACATCTTTCTTCCACGATCACTCCCCTTGAAGAGTAGATCCTTGCATCCAGTCCAGTATATGATAAGGCTCTGAAAACCTTTGGACTGATGCATCTCTGCATCTTTTAATTCTGGCTAGGAGGGGCCTGAACCCCTAGCATACCTCTGAGATATTCAAAGGTATCTTTTGGCAATGGCTTAGTGAAGATGTCAGCAACCTGTTCCTTAGTACTAACATATTCTAACTTTATCTCTTTTTCTTCCACCTTGTCTCTCAAGAAGTGATACCTGATAGAAATATGTTTGGTTTTAGAGTGCATCACTGGATTCTTTGACATATTCACCATACTAGTGTTATCACAATGGATAACCACATGTTCATCAAAAGTTATTCCAATATCCTTCAGCATTTGTTTCATCCAAACAATTTGACTGCAATTAACAACATCATCAACATACTCTAATTCTGCAGTATATTGAGCTATACAATCTTATTTCTTACTTAGCCATGAAACCAACTTTTTCCCAAGGAAAAATGGACCGCCACTAGTACTTTTTTTGTCATCAATGTTTCCTACCCAATCAACATCAGTATAAGAATGAAGTAGAAAACTATCATTCCTATCATACCATAGGCCATATTCAATTGTCACTTTCAGATATCTAAATATCCTTTTCATATCAGCTAGGTGTGTCTCCTTTGGCTCTGCCTGATATCTAGCCACAATCCTGACAGAATTAGCATTATCTAGTCTGCTATGAGTCAGATATTGTAGTCCTCCAAACATTGATATGTACTTTGTCTGAAATACACACTGAGTCTCATCATTACATGATAGTTTATTACCGGTCACCATAGGTGTTCCTACTGGTTTACAGTCTTCCATTCCAAATTTCTTTAGCATTTCTTTGAGATACTTAGTTTGAGAAATAAAGATATCATTCTCATTCTGAATTATTTGCAGTCCAAGAAAGAATTTCATTTCACCTATCATCCACATCTCAAATTCATTTTACATCTATTTTGAAAATTTCTTGCATAGATCATCATTTCCTCCAAAGATAATATCATCAACAAAAACTTCAATTATCACAACTCCATCTTCACTGGTTCTCAAATAAAAGTTTTCCATATGATGGGCAAGACCTAAACAAATATTTTCAATTCCTATATGTATATATATATAAAATGACGAAGGGAAAAGATTTATTGATTAAAAAATATTTGCACATCCCATTCAAAGGCTACTCATAGGAAATAATGGAGGGAAGAAAACCTTCGGTTCGCCAAAAGGAAAATACAAAGATTTCTAGTTTGTTCCATAAAGAGGTACCAAAGTCCTTGCTCCTAATCTACGAGTGGGTTATGACCCGAGTCCTACTTGTTACAATCAAGATTGGAATTACGAAGATTTTTTAATCAATTCAAATAGAATATCAACTTCTCTGATCATTCTCTGAAGTAATGAGGCTATCTAGTTGTACTAATTTTCACCCATGTATTGAGCAAAAAAACCTTTCTTCCTCCATGTTCATTGTCCTATAATACCTGAATGACATCAAAAAAACAACCAAACACCTTTCCACTATCTCATTAGAATATATCCATTCATACAATATGTCAATACATAGTTTTACTTCCTCCCAATGAATAAAATATAATATTCATTCCTTAACTCAATTATTTATCCATATTTAACCAACCATCTAAAACAACTTATCTAATTCATTTAATCATAGCACCCAAGAGGACAGAGGGAGAGAGAGGTAGTAAAGACAGAGCACCCCAACATAACTGAGAAAGGATACTGACAATGACAAAAATATCCCTAATCACCATCATTTATTGCAAATCAACCTTAGTAAGATGAGCATATTGTTAGGAATAAAAGTCCACAATACAATTGAGATGGGGGGTGAATCAGTTATATGATAGATTATTAAACTTTAAAATTTGAGTAGAAGCAATATCAAATCCAATGAACACAATGAATTCCAATAGAATAATACAATATTTGGTGTCGGGCAAACCCTGTTAAAGACAAAAACCCCGATGGGAATTAGCACCCACAAGTGATGTACTGAGAGTATAGTATCCTTGTTAGAAGATTTAGCCCTAGTAGGAGCTTATTGAAACATTACAGTACATAGTCCTTGTTAGAGGACAGACCTTGTTAGGAGTCAAGTAGAAAAGAGAGGGATCACTACCCAAGGCTCACTACCTAAAGAAGGTTAAAGCCACCTTTAGAACTCATTGTTTTCAACATAGGTGAATATGAAGAAATACACAATCTTTTGAACTGTTCAGCAGCAATTGTCTTTGCTTGATTAGTTCCAATGAAGTCCACCAATAAATCTCTTCTCTACATACAGCAAACACAAGCTCACAGCTTACATAACCTTTCTATATCACTTTTCTCATCATCATGTCTTTCCCAAAGAAAAGACCTTACATATATACCCTATTACAATTCTCCATAATCAGGTCATCCCATAAGGCTTTCCTAATTACACACAATTACATAAACCCTTGCTAAGATACACACGGTATCTAAAACAAGTATAGAAAAATTACATTACATCATTTAAAGATGGTCATCCTCAATTTATGTTTTGCCAAGCAAAACACATGCTTCATCTCCTGAGTCAGCTTCTAAATAAGCCTTCACCAGAACACAAGCCATAGCTGATGTCACCAATCATTTTGTAACTTGTGCTAACCAACGAACATCCTTTAGTACCTTGTTTATCATCCCTCAAGCTCACATACCTTGAATCCATACCATCTAGAAGATATACCAAAAGCACAGAGACTAACTCTATCATTTCTCACTGTCACAGTCTAATGACTAGTCTCCACCAAATCATATTTAACTCATCCAATATGAAACATTTCATGATGTGATCTTGGATATAAGATAACAACATATCCCTGAACTCTTATCTGACTTCCCAACTTTTGAATCATTCGTACAATATCTGTACACTGTGATAACTAGCCTAATCTCGTCACAGAAACATATGCTGACATCAGTGACAAAACACAAATGACAATAATATGAGTGCCAATTTAGTAACGTAGTGATCAAACATAATAAATGTGTCAATCACCTACCATGCTTTAGCAATATCCAACAATCTCCCACTTTGGCATTGATGTCAACATATGGGAAAATCCATTATCGCAAAGTTATATCAATCCAAAGTTCTGCTACATATAATTTCTCCATCTCCATACAGTAGGGATTTTCTCATAGCAACACTCCCACTTTGACAACAATGGAAAAGGGTGCCATGAGTCATCAACTATTTTCCAACATCTTTCTTCCATGATCACTTCCCCTGAGGAGTAGATCCTTGCATCGAATCCAGTATATGATAAGGCTTTGAAAACCTTTGGACTGATGCATCTCTGCATCTTTTAATTCTTGCTAGGAGGGGCCTAAACCCCCAACATACCTCTGAGATATTCAAAGGTATCTTTTGGCAATGGCTTAGTGAAGATGTTAGCAACCTATTCCTTAGTGCTAACATATTCCAACTTTATCTCCTTTTTTGCCACCTTGTCTCTCAAGAAGTGATACTTGATAGAAATATGTTTGGTTTTAGAGTGCATCAGTGGATTCTTTAACATATTCACTATACTGGTGTTATCACAACGGATAACCACAGGTTCATCAAAAGTTATTCCAATATCCTTCAACATTTGCTTCATCCAAACAATTTGAGTGCAATTCATAGCAGCAGCAACATACTCTGATTCTACAGTAAATTGAGCTATACAATCTTGTTTCTTACTTAGCCATGAAACCAACTTTCTCCCAAGGAAAAATGGACCACCACTAGTACTTTTTTTGTCATCAATGTTTCCTACCCAGTCAGCATCAGTATAAGCATGAAGTACAAAACTATAATTCCTATCATACCATAGGCCATATTCAATTGTCCTTTTTAGATATCTGAATATCCTTTTCATAGCAGCTAGGTGTGTCTCCTTTGGCTCTACCTGATATCTAGCCACAATCCAGACAGCATTAGCAATATCTAGTTTGGCATGAGTCAGATATTTTAGTCCTCCAACCATTGATCTGAACTTGGTCTGAAATACACACCGAGTCTCATCATTACATGATAGTTTATTACTGGTCACAATAGGTATTCCTACTGGTTTACAGTCTTCCATTCCAAATTTTTTTAGCATTTCTTTGAGATACTTAGTTTGAGAAATAAAGATACCATTCTCATTCTAAATTATTTGTAGTCCAAGAAAGAATTTCATTTCACCTATCATGGACATCTCAAATTTATTTTCCATCTCTTTTGAAAATTTCTTGCATAGATCATCATTTCCTTTAAAGATAATATCATCAACAAAAACTTCAATTATCAAAACTCCATCTTCACTGGTTCTCAAATATAAGTTACTGTCAGCATTACCTTTTCTGAATCCAAGGTGAAGTAAGTATTTGTCTAACCTTGCATATCAAGCCCTTGGAGCTTGCTTTAGTCCATATAGTGCCTTCTTTAACTTGCATACCATGTCTCTATCTCTGGATATAGGAAATCCATTTGATTGTTCTATGTATACCTCTTCTTCAAGGTCTCCATTTAAGAATGCAAATTTTACATCCATCTGATACACCTTGAAGTCTTTATGAGCAGCATAAGCCAAGAACAATCTAACAGCCTCTAATCTAGTAACAGGACCAAATGTTTCTTCAAAGTCTATGCCTTCTTGCTGTGAATATCCCTTACAAACAAATATTTCTTTGTTTCTTACAAAAGTTCCTTCTTCATTCATTTTATTTCTAAAAACCCATTTTGTTCCTATTACATTTTTATTTTAAGGTCTAGGAACCAATTTCCAAGTGTTATTCTTATTTATCTAATCTAACTCTTCCTTTATAGCATTTATCGATGATTCATCTTTACATGCTCCAATTGTATTCTTTGGTTCAATATGGGAAATCAAACAAATTTCTTCTCTAATCTTTGATCTAGTCATTACTCCTTGATTAGAGTCAACAATAATTTGATGTTTAGGATGATTGTTTTTTACATACCTCAGAGTCTTAAGAAGCTCAGTAGCTCCACTTGTGTCAACATCACATGTTTCCTTTTCACATTCTGATTCAACAAGTTCTTCTCCTTCAATAGCAATAGCTTCTTTGATTTCTGAAATCTAATTACTGTCATACATTCTTTCTTGTATCTAAAAATTTTCATCTTCTCTGATTTGAATTTTGTTTAATGTGTATACTTTTGTCCCAATAGCCTCTCTCCAATGTATATGAGATACATTTCCTTCAATCAGCATTGGCCTAGTAGCATCAAGTATAGTCTTGTTTCTTCAGTCCGCTATCCCATTCTGTTATGGAGTCCTAGGAGCTTATGTTTGTCTCTTTATTTCATGCTATTTGCAGTATGAATTGAATAAATATGAAGTAAACTCTCCACATTTGTCTGACCTTAGACACTTTATCTTTATACCTGATTCATTCTCTACTTTTTCTTTGAACAACTTGAATTTATCAAATGCTTCTAATTCTCTCTTAAATAAGTAACCTACGTCATTCTAGAAAAATCATCAAAAAAGAGTATGAAATACCTTTCACCATAGTATGATCTTGTTCTTGTAGGTCCACACAGATCTGTATGTGCCAAATCCAACTTTCCTTTTGATGTATATGCTTTTCTTTTGTAATTGCTTCTAGTTTGTTTTTCCATAACACATTCTCTACATACAGTGTTAGATGGTTTCACAATCTTCAGTAAATCTCTTACTACATTAGCCATACTTACCTTCACAATGTTGTCAAAATTAACATAACAAAATCTTCTATGCCATAACCAACTATCATCTACCTTTGCAACAAAACAAAAGGATCTAGATGTGTTTAATTCAAATACATTACCTCTAGATTTTGAACTGGTTGCAATCAACTTTCCTGCCTTACTTCTGATAAAACATTTTCCATCTACAAAGTTTAATTGAAACTCTTTATACATCAGTTGTCCAACACTTAACAAGTTGTCTTTCAGTCCATCAACAAGTAGTACATTATTAGTATTAGTCTTTCCATCTAGAGTAATAGATCCTACACCTATGATAGGTTTAGGAAGATTGTCTCCGAATCTTACAACACCACCATTATACTTCATTAATTTAACAAATTTGTTTCTATCGCTAGTCATATAGTGTGAACAACCACTGTCTATTATCCATTCAGTTTTCTTATCAACATGAGATACTAAAGCCTTTTCCTCATGCACAGGTTCATCTTTAATAGCAATAAATCCAATCTCTTCATAATCTAAATTATCATAAAAAATGCCTTCACTAGAATAATAGCATTCTTTATCCTTTTTAATCTTTGAAAAATTTGGTTTGTACTTAGGAACTCTTGTAGGACATCTAGATGCAAAATGACCTACTTATTGCATAAAAAAAATTTCATACCAATTTTCTTTAAAGGTAGAAGAGCAATTGACAAAAAGACATGATCAAAGATAGAGAGGAAGAGGTGGCAAATTTCAGAGAAGTGGAGGCAGAACTTATGGAGAAAGTAGCAGATCTGACAATGTAGTACAAGATAAAGGATGGAAAGATGAACCTACTGATAGAAGAGGTAATTAATCTAGAGGTAGCTATATTGGTTACTCTAGGAGTAAGAATAGTGGGAAAAGAGAAGAGAAATCTTGGTTTAGAGGTACTTGTTACAAATGTGGTGAAGAAGGACATAGAGATTTTGGATGTACTAACTCTAGAAAGAAGACTGGAGGTAATGGCAGAAATAATTTGGCTTGTGAAGAGGTTGAGGAATTATCTAATGAACTTGAACATGGTGAGAACTTGATGCTAAGAAGGATCTTGTGGAATGAAGAAGCTGACGAGGAACCTATTCTGAGGAAAAGTTTGTTCAGAACTAGATGTAAAATTAGTGACAAATGTTACAAGGTAATCATTGATAGTGGAAGTTCTAATAATTTGGCATTTGAACAGCTGGTTAACAAGTTGCAATTACAAAGATTGAAACATCCTAAGCCTTACCATATTGCTTAGATCCAGAAGGAGCATAAACTACTTGTAAGTGAATAATGTCTTGTTAAATTCAAAATTGGGAATTATCATGATGAAGTCTTGTGTGATATTATGCCTATGGATTGTTGTCATATTCTTTTGGGTAGACCTTAGCATTATGATAGGAAAGCTTTGCATGATTGTAGATTGAATCAATATACTATTTGGATCAATGGAAAGAAACAAGTATTATTCCCTTTAGTAGAGAAGTTTGATGAAGGTCACTGTACTACGGTCAAAGTATGCTTGGTTGGTGGTAAAACATTTGCAAGAGAAATGAAAGAACAAAATATAATTTTTTCTTAAATTCCAAGGAAAACTAAGAAACAAGCTGAGTTATAATATGCACCTAAGGTTAAACCTATGTTGACTAAATTTCATGACATCATTTATGACAATGTACCTGAAGGTTTGCCTCCCATGAGAAGTATGAGTCACTATATGGATTTGATACTTGGAGCTAGTTTTCCTAATAAAGCACCACATAGGTTGACACCTAATGAAAAGACTGAGTTGAATAGACAAGTGCAAGAATTGCTTGAGATCCTCTATTATGTTCTCTCGCATAGATACTCTAGGTATGCATAACTGAACTCCTTTAAACAACATGTCTATCCTTCTGTAGTACCTACTTTGTTAGCACCGAAAAAGAATGGAGAATGGAGAATGTACACTGATTCTAGATCTATAAACAAGATAATAGTAAAGTACAGATTTCCTTTGCCTAGGATGGATGACATAATGGATAGTTTGAGTGGAGAAAAGTATTTCGCAAAGATTGATTTGAAGAGTGATTATCACTAGATTAGAATTAGAGAAGGGGATGAATGGAAACCTACTTCTAGGACTAATGAATTTTTGTATGAATGGTTGGTTATGCCTTTTGGTTTGACTAATGCACCTAGTACTTTCATGAGGTTGATGAATGAAATTTTGAAAAGATTCTTGGGTAAGTTTGTGATTGTATATCTTGATGATATTTTGATATTCGGTAAGAGTAAGGAAGAACATCTTGAACATATCAGACAAGTGTTGTAGAGATTGAAGGAAGAAAAGTTACTGATTAATTTAAAGAAATGTTCATTTATGAAAGAAGAGATTGTGTAGCTTGGTTTTGTAATTTTAGCTAATAGATTGAAGACGAATCTTGAGAAAGTGGGAGTTATACTTGATTGACCTACACTAGCAAATGTTGGAGAGGTAAGGATCATTTCATGGATTGGCAAGTTTTTATGGGAAGTTTATCAAAAATTTCATTTCTATTTGTAATGCTATGACTGAAACTATGAGAGGGGATAAAAGGGATGTCAAATGGACACATGGAGCACAAAAGAGTTTTGAAACATTGAAACAAAGAATTGCAAAGTTGCCTACACTTGCTTTGCCTAATTTTAACAAAGTTTTTCAAGTTGAATGTGATGCTAGTGGAAGTGCAATAGGAGCTATTTTGAGTCAAGAAGGAAGACTTGTAGCTTTCTTTAGTGAAAATTTTAATAATGCTAAGATAAAATATTCAATTTTTGATCAGGAATTCTATGCTATTGTTCAAGCTTTGAAGAAATGGAGACATTATTTGATGCCTAAATATTTTCTGTTGCATACTGACCATAAAGCTTTGCAGTATTTGGGAAGTCAGAATAATTTGAATCAGAGACATATGAAGTGGGTTGAGTCCTTGCAAAATTTTTCCTTTTCATTGAAGCATAAAAGTGGACAGTCAAATAAAGTTGCTGATGGCTTGAGCCGAAGAATAAATTTTCTGACAAAAATGAGAGTTGAGGTACTTGGTTTTGATGATTTGAAGTGTTTATATGAAACTTACCTTGATTTTGCAGAGCCTTGGAAAGCTTGTAAGGAACAAACAGTGAGTGATAAGTGGACTGATTATTTCATTCAAGAAGACATGTTGTTTAAAGGAGTTCAGTTGTGCATACCTAGAGGATCTATAGAGAGAACATAATAAAGGAGAAACATAGTGTTGGACTTGTTGGACATTTTGGGATTGATAAGACTATGAAACTTATTTCAAAAAGATACTTGGCCACATATTTATAGGGATGTACAGAGAATGGTTAGAGGTTGCAGAATTTGGCAAACAACAAAAGGAACTAGTCATAAAGTGGGATTGTATTTACCTTTTCCTGTACCTGATAGACCTTGTGAAGATGTGAGTATGGACTTTGTTCTTGGATTGCCTAGAACTCAGAGAGGCAATGATTCTATTTTGGTAGTGGTTGATAGATTTTCTAAGATGGCTTAGTTTATACCTTGTAAGAAGACATCTGATGCATTACATGTAGCTGAATTATTTTTCAAGGAAGTGATAAGATTGCATGGTTTTCTGAAAACTATTATTTTCGATAGAGATACTAAGTTTACTGGTTACTTTTGGAGAACACTTTGGAAGAAGATGAATACAGAATTAAAGTTCATTTATACATTTCACCCTCAGACTTATGGACAGAATGAAGTTGTGAATAGGAGTTTGGGAAACTTGTTGAGATGTTTAGTTGGAGATAAGCCTCCAGTCTTCATGAGAACTTTACATGATGAAGTCAAAAAGAATTTGGAGGACAGTAATTTGAAATAAAAATAAAGAGTAGATAAGAGAAGGAGGCATAAATATTCTGAAGTTGGAGATGAGGTTATGATTCATTTGAAGAAGAATAGATTTCTAGTTGGTACCTACAACAAGTTGAAAATGAAGAAGTTTGACAGTGGAAATGCTTATGAAGTGGAATTACCAAAAGACATGGATATATCACCTATATTCAACATTGATGATATCTTTGAGTGCTTTGAATCAAATGATGAGATGGAAGATGATCTGGATTATCTTAAGAAGAATAAAGACAACATTGAGAAGAGCTTGAATAGTAGAGTGAGCAAGAGTACAAAAGGAAAGGACTACATGGAATACCTAATTCAATGGAAAGACAAGCCAATTAAGATAGTTCATGGATTACACAAGCTAAGTTGGATCTTTATGATTCGGGTTATAATATGAGTAGTTCCTGATGTGGACATTAGTTCTTTATTTACCCCAAGTGTCTGATGCAGGAGCATCTTGGGTCTTTGAGAAATTTTGCATCAGAAAAAAAAAAAACATTTCTTATTTTTTGTACCTATATGTTGTTTGCATTATAGTTGTTGTGGTTGTTGGTTTCATGTTATGCGAAGCTTACATGATGTTGAGGACCTATTCAGGAACCTTCTCCTATCAATGCATAAGGATTGCATGGACCGTGTCAAAGTTAGAGTTGTTTTACCTTATGGCTAGAGCTGTATTTTCCTGCTTTCTGCATGTTGATTGTGCATCATGTAGCCGTTGATCCTTAATGAATCAGCCTTTGTGATATTAGGGCCTTAAAGAAGACCTAAAATAATATCTTCACCTAAGACCAAAAATCCTAATTCATCATGAGTTGGGAGTTATCACCATTTTCCTCGAGTATCGATTTTCAGCCAGTTTCACATGAAACATGGAGTTTTTCATCTTGTGCAGTTCTGTATGATAAAATGGGATCTTTCTAAGTTAGGTACATGCTCTTGTATCATGTGTGGACCTAAATTTAACCTCACATTGAGTTTTGTTCATTCTTTCTTTAGTTTTAGTTTACTCTTCCAGGTTGGACCTATAATGTAATTAAATGCCTGACTAGCCAACTTGTGGCTTCACTGGCTATATAAGAAGCTAGGGTTGTTTAGTTGATGGCAGATGGTGATAGTAGAAGAGTAGTAGAAGTAGAAAAGAAGATAATATGCGAGCTGAGACTCTGAATTCATAGTTCTCTTTGTATAAGGTTGAAACTTGAAAGGCATCATAGCTGAGCATGTTGACTGATTTATTTTAATCACACCAGTTTGGTTTCAAGTTGCCTTGCCTCATATTCATTGTGTTTTTATTGTTCATGTGAATTATATATTGCTTCTATGTATAACTCTGAGTAGGGCTTGTTTCTTGATTCAAGTTTAGTGAAATCTTCTTGTACCTTGCTTGCCTCTACGTCAAGTTCCCTTTACATAATGAGTTTTTTTTAATATTTATACATGGACATGTTATTTGATAGCTTACTTGGACAGTAAAAAAATTATGTCCAATAGTCAAGGTATAGAAAACTAAAAATAAAATGAACATCAAGAAAATAATAGAAAGAACATTTTATAAAGATTGTAAAACCTTAAGGATGTGAAATTATAGTAAGAAAGGGTTTAAGGAAGAAAATAAAATATGAGGATAAAAAATAGTAATGGTATATGAAATTGAAAATCAAATGAACATCAAGGAAACAATAGAAATAACATTCTCTAAAGAATCCTATAAAACTGTAAGGATGTGAAACAATACAAAAGGGTTTAAGAGAGAAAATTAACCATGAGGATGTAAAATAGTAATGGTACATAGAAAGCTAGAAATGAAATGAACATCAAGGAAACAAAAGAAATAACATTTCACGAAGATTGTAAAATTGTGAGGATATGAAATAGTTAATGTGTGAAACAGTAAGAATTTAAATTACATAAGGATGTAAGTAGAGCACAAGATCATAAAATAATAAGGGCTTAAAATACTAAGTGGATATGAAATGAAGGAAACAAAATAAATAATGTATCCTCAATACCATGGAACAACAAGAAATGGTTTTAATATTGTATAACAGTAAGGATGTGAAATAGTAATGGTTTAAGAGAGTAATAGAAGTATCAAGATATATAACAATAAGAGTTTACAGAAAAGTGAATGGTATGAATAGAAAGAAAACAAAAGAAAGAACATATTCTTAATAATATAAAATAGTAAGAAAGGATTTAACAAACACGGATTGTCAAATAGTAAGGATGTGAGACAAACAAATATGCACATGCGATCTTAGTAGTCGTGTTAAATTACTAGTTGCCATCCTCTTTTGGCTTGATGGACTTCCACATGGTAGTATACTCTTGCAATGTTGGTTTATGATTGGGCTAGCAAGCCTTGGATGACTCATTTTATTTTGGTTTATGTAGACACCATTTTTTTGAAAATATTGCCCAATAATGAGCACGATAGAATGTGTAAGTGATATGATTGATTAAGTCACACTTTTATGACTGCTATATTTGTACTCAAACACAAACACCCACTTGAATGTCTACAAATTATCTCTAATTATTAATTGGATTTAAATTATGTTTGATTTTTTAAATTTAAACTAGCAGGCAATTAAGCGGCGTCCAAGCGCTGGTGGACACTCTTCATACGTCACCTCAGCCCCTACAACTCCTGCCAACTCAGCAGCCTCCTTGTGTTCTGCAGCCTCACCTATTTTCCACGATTCTGATTCGTCTCTTGCGGCAAGTGGAATCTTACGTATGATAAAGACAACTAAATATCATTAAAAACAAAAGAATATTATAAAAGAAATGGTTTTCTTTCTTAAATAAATTTTTTTAGAGATACGTATCTTTTCAGATTGAACATTTCTACTGTTAAAATAAATCAAATTATGATAGAGTCACATCAACAATAGTGTAAAAGATGGTTGACCACTTCATGAGGGAAAGTGGTGTCGTATTACGTTGAAAAATATAGAGTTCAATATGCAATTAGCAGCATATATATAAATATATGAAAACAAAAGTGTCATTTTATTTTCTTATCAGGAAGACAATACAATAATAGCATATTTATTTTCAAAAGATTTATAAAATTATTATATATTTATATTATTTTTATAACATTATATTCGAGTTAATATTAAATTATTATTATGATATGATTACATCATTATGTTTTATTATAATTAATCATATAATTTCAATTGAGTTAATAGTTTTTTAAATCATCTTTATAAAAACAAATAAACTTGTTTGAAGGGAGGAAAGAAATACAATTAGGCCTCATATTATCCTTGGGTGCCCTATATATGTTAATTTTGAAGCAACCTTTAAGAGGAGCTTTTGACACCACATTGTCTCTAACGTATTTATACTTATGGTTAGGGGTAAAAGGATCACACTAAATATGCCAATTCATAGGCACATATTTGTCATAGTACAAAACCATCGCCTTGGGACCAAATTGAGGTGAGCAAGGTTGACCAACCATAACAAATTCCTTGAGAACAAGGGACCACAAGAAGTAGAGAGAGGGATCACCATTGTGAGCCATCCATTGTATCCAACCTTTAGAAAAAGAATTTGGGAAAATCCAAGATAAATTCTTGAGATGAAAAAGGAGTGCCCAAACCTCCAACATATATTTGTAGCCAAAAAGGAATATGAAAAATACTATTATCCTTCTCTTCACACAAGATGCGTTTTTGGGGTATGGGAAATTCCCTACTTGAGCCTTCTTTAGCTGATGTTTTTTGTTATTCTCTCTTTGGTTAGACAGGGGTCTTTGTATTCCTATTTTTTATTTAATAAAATTTTACCCTCTTTTTTTGAAAAAAAAATTGTTATCCTATCACTTGATGAGCTTAATAAATAATGACGAGATATATAACTTATTACATAAAATTATAAAAAAATAAAAAAATTATTGACATGCTATAAAAATATATTGTGTTAAATTGTAACTCATAAAAAATAATAAGAAAGAGGTGCAACAAACATATTTACAAACTAGAATTTCAACAAAGAGTTATATCATAAGACACAAATGACCATGAGCGAATACTAATACAAAAATGAAAGTAATTTACAAGTTACCAACATTAATAAATTAATGATCTTGGTTAACATAATCTAAAAGAGATAATTTATTTTTTGTTAAACCATAAAATATTAGAGAAAATGGGTATAGTGATGTACTAATTTACTTGAAATAGTTTAATAAATAACATGTTGCAACACATTACAATTCTAATTCTTATTCATCTCATTATGAGATAAAATTATTTATAAAATTTATGTTATACATGCATTGCAGGAAAATGTTCAACTTATTACAATAATTATATTTTGGGGGAAGAACGTTCATTTAAATTTAACTTCCAAGATGGAATAGCTAATAGATGATCTTTTCTTGGAATGGTTGTTCCGAAAGCTTCATTCATATCTATATCATCTTCACTTCTCCAATTAAAGCAGTGAAAGAGATGTCCTAATGCAACTTCAACAACGGCAATGCCCATGAAAGACCCAGGACAGCCCCTCCTTCCTGCACCAAAAGGAATCATGCTTAATTCTACATCTTTGATTATATCCATATTTTTACCCATAAACCTTTCGGGCCTAAATTCTAAGGGATCTTTCCATACTCTTGGATCTCTTCCTATAGCCCAAGCATTGACTATAAGCCTTGTTTTTGCTGGTATAAAGTAGTCGTGATCAAATCCTTTCACAATACAAGCTTCTGTAGATTCATGTGGCATGAGTAAGGGAGCTGGTGGATATAATCTCAATGTCTCTTTCACAACACAATGCAAGTATTCCATTCTTAAAATATCAGTATATGTTATTTTCTCATCTTGTTTTATTATAGAATTAATTTCTTCTTGTAATTTCTTCATAGCACTTGGATTTCTCAATAATTCACTCATTGCCCATTCCAATGTAGTGGCTGATGTATCTATTGCACCAACGAACATTACCTGTATGTTAACTTATATAAATTAATAAAGATAATTAAAAAATATCATAGAATAACTAAATTAGATTAGATGGCTCAAATTCTTGAACAAAGTTGTGAAATAAACTGTATATCTTTGTCTTCCAGAATTTACACAATTTACCCCGAAAATTTTGATCAAGAATCAATTAAATTATATAAATGAAGTACGTGGTGCATGATAATAGTGTATAACCATTTTCCAAATGAATACATTATAATCCGGCTAACCTATTTACCCTCAGCAAACTTAAAGTTAACTTACAAAAACTTACAAAAATGATTGCCTTCTTATCTTCTACTGTTATTTCCATGTCGACAAGCACGTCAACCAAGTCTTTCTGCCTCTTACTTTCCTCCGCGCTGAGTCTCCCCTTTCGCTCCACATGTTCATCTATTATTTTGTCCAACACTGCGTCTACCTGCCGGTGGACATTCTTCATACGTCGCCTCAGCCCCTGCAAGTCCAGCCACCCCAAACGGGGAAAGAAATCGCCAATATTGACAACTCCAGTCAGACTAGCAACCTCCATAATCAGTTCCTCGAATGCCATGCCGCCGGATTGAAGGTCGCCATATGTCCTGCCCGTCAACATCCGCCATGTCAAGTCTGAGACGTAGCGTGCAACGCTCTTGCTCACATCCACGACAATTCTGCCCTCCTCGCTCTTCTCCCACATCGATTCCACCATCGCCATCGCCTCTTCCTCCATCACGCCTCCGAACGACTCCATTCTCTTCCCACTCAGCAGCTGCACTGTGCATACTTTTCTCATGTCTCGCCAATAATCTCCGTGGGGAGCAAACACGATGTCCCTCCCATTGTAAAACAAGTGTTTCCCAGCTTCAATAGACGGCCTGTTGGCAAAATTCAAGTCGTGGGTTTTCAGAAAATGCTTGGCTGCCTCAGAAGAAGAGGCAACGACTACATTAACAGAACCCATCTTCACCGACATTAGTGGGCCATGTTTTTCCGCCAGCCTCTGCAGACTACGGTGAGGAAGAGCTCCCAACTGATGGAGGTTTCCTATGATGGGCAGTGGAAACGGCCCTGGCAAAGGCGATCGGCCGTTGTTTTTCCTCGCCCATCCCAACACAAGGGAGAGAAACACAGCAAACAATGAGACTACAAGTCCTATTGCAGAAACACTCATTTTGAGATCCATTAATAAGGAAACCCAGAGAGGGAGACTGTTGGTTTACTTTGCTGGGAAGGGAAGTCTATATTATATAGAACAACTGCTGCTACTTCAATTCTGCCCTCCAATTATTAGAGCATGACATATTTGCCATGTGATTTATGTCCCATCTTTTCAATTATTAGAGCATGACATATTTATCTGTTATTGTATTGTCGCGGCCTGATATGAATATCATTCTTTATTTTTGAATCTTTCAATTGAAAAGATATGTTTAGGTCATAACTGCTGCTACTTGCATATTTAAAACTGTATTTACTTCCATGTCTTTTAATTGCTCCATTTAAATGATTAAAGCAGTACACATTTTCCCCATCGACGTGGACGGATGGAGTCATAAGAAACAGTGTCTTTTTCCCATTTCATTTTACCTTCTGCAGCCTCACCTATTTTCCACGATTCCGATTCGTCTTTTGTGGCCGGTCGAATCTTACGTATGATGAGGACAACTGAATATCATTAAAAAATAAAAATTAATATAAATTATTATGATAAAGTCACATCAACAATAGTGTAAAAGATGGGTGACCGCTTCACGAGGGAAAGTGGTGTCGTATCACGTTGGAAAATATAGAGTTCAATATGCAAGTAGCAGCATTATATATATATATATATATATAGAGAACAAAAGTGTCATTTTCTTTTCTTATTGGGGACAATACAATAAAAGTATATTTATTTTCAAATGATTTTTAAAATTATTATATAACTAGGTTATTATGCCGAAAGCGTTTCTTATATGAAACACATCGGCCTGGCTTAAAAGATGGACTGTCGTCTAGCATATCGCACGCATGCAAGACGATTGAATGCATCGGAATCGTCCGCACCTTTTTGAAAAACCATGAATTTGTTAATTCTGTAAGTGTGAACATGCCTGCATAATGAAGAACCACATATTTTTAACTGCCATTCAACCCAGGTTAAGTTCATGGTTTACGAGACACGTGTTCATTCATCTGTCCATTTTACTTTATGCAGCTGACGATTTCGTCAGAAATGACAGCCGCTGACGAATTAATGGCTAGTAGACATTAATTATAACTAGCAATCGCACCTTAGTGTGCAATGGGTACGCCGTAGAAATGTGGGAGGGGAGAACACATTTTGTTTGTGATAGCTTTTCTATGTTTTCTTGTAAACTACTTAGCCAATATAACTATCATACAAATTCTAAATCAAATTTAATCCAAATCCTTTTGAATGAAAGTTTGTAATATTTATGAATCTTTAAAATGTTAACAATAATTTAATTTAAAAAATATAATTGTATAATAGATGACATCCACATTGATCAAATTTGGTTTGTAAAATAGAGGAGGGAAACATGATCGTCGTTCACGTCTATCAAATGATTTGAACTATCCATCTAAAAAATTAGCTTGGTACATTTCAAATAAGTAACACCTTCTGCGTAAGTAAGTTCATTACATAGTGAGGGAAACACCTCTCCTATATTAAATCTAATTAAATAGAAGCACTCAAACCATTTTTATCTCATTTGCAAATCTGATTTTCTCTTGAAAATGAGCATCTAGTTGTGTCTTCTTGATTAGTCAAACAATGGAATCTCTCCAAATCAGTACTTCCCTTTGTGTTAACAAAAATTGATTGTTAAATATATACAATCTATTTGATAGAGTAGTAAAAGATGAGTTGAGAATCATAAAAGTTGTATAAACTTTAGGTTATGAATACACGATGTTAGAGAATAATCACTTGTACAGTTCAACCCTGTAGAAAAAGTGGATGATAGATTGAAAGTCAATGAAAATATTTAGAAGTAGAGTTCTATAAGCATTGCAAATAATTACACTTGGAGACCTTCATGCACAAAGGAGTGTCAGTTTCACATGCTAAATCTTATCCTATCCTATAGTAATTTAGTAAATATACTTTAGTTTTGACAATCTCATTCTTTGAATTTTTTTTGCCAAAAGGCAATCGCAGTGCCTTCATTGTAGAGTTTTCAAAGCTACTTTAACAAAGCTATTTTTGCAATCTGTAGGGATAATGGATACATATCTGTAAAGGCAAATGGAGCCACAATAGTCGGGAAGGTGTTGTCAACACCTCATTACAAATCTTTGTTTTTTGCATCCCTTTCAATAACGCCACCCACATGCTTTGATGCATGTCCAACTCCACACACACATGTGGGAAGGTGTTGGCATAAAAAAAAAACCTTAGTATTTTCCCTTTCCCACATCTCCTAGATTAAACACCCTTCCATAGATCTGTTACAATTTCTCCCTTAAGTTCCAATGTAATAGGTAACGTGTTATGTTACATAGATTACTTATAATTTTTTACTTGATTAAACTTTCAAATGAAGCCCAATCTACATTGTAAAACATGTCATAGATCTAAGTCACATCCTTGAGACTTATCTTAGAACCAAATAGACACAAGATTGAAATATATTTAGTTTCTAAAATTATCTTTAATTTGATCTTCTATTTTATATGGATTATGTGGTGTAAATTTTTTTAATTACACACAATCGAATTTTGAAATAAAAAGATAAAATTATAAATTGTATAAATCTTACATCATTATTTTCAATTTATTTCATTCGTCAAACCACAAACATTATTTTTTATATCATAATAACTATATTATTCATAATATTAGCATAATTTTTTTTATTATTCTAAATCCCATACACTTATCCTTGTCATCAAATTTCAAAATATTCATTACATCAATTTTAATTAAATCTAAATAGATTGAGTACTTTTAATTGGACAAAAACATAACTACAATATTACTTTACATATTATGCCTTCCTTAAAAATATCCAAATAACGAAATAATGTTACAAGTGGATTCATTGTAGAAATCTTAAAATGCATACATTCATAGAATAAAAAAATTATATGATCTCATTGAAGAACCTATGTTTTAATATTGAAACCTCATCAATTTGATGTTCTTAAACATATTATCATGGAAAATAATTTTCTCCTATTGTATTGGAGAAATGTTATTTATGTAAATTAAATTTCATAATGTTTTGTGTAATCTTATCTTGTAAATTTATGTAAATAAAATATAAAAAATTATAGATTATTTATAATTTTATACTTTATCAGAATTAGAAATGAAGTCATATTTACATAATTACCTCATATGGGCATGCAATTGCTTAAAGGAAAATTAACGTTAATTATAAGTAGTAGAAATATTCTAATGCAAATATTTAATTAGTGGGAAAAGAATAAATTAGAATCTTTATGTATTTAGTGCTGCTTAAAAATGAAAAATAGGATTGAAAAAAAAGGGGCTGAAATAAGCAAAAAAAATCACACATAATTTCACAAATTGATTTCCCTTTTATTTTTTCTTTCATTTTTCTCTTTAAATTTTAATTTTAAAATTGATTATCAATGATTTCATTCAAATATACTATTTATGATGACTGCTAAAAAATAACTAGTAAAATATAATGATCATGGAGCCACTAGCTCCATAATTTGCTCCTAAAATAAACTAAAATAAAATTATAAGTTATAGAAATCTTCATTACATTTATCAAACTATAAACATTAATTTTTATATTATGATAACTGAATTCTTCATAATATTAACATGTTTATTTCATTATTATTCCAAAAGTAATATACTTTCTAAATCATCAAATTTTAAAAATATTCATTACAACAACAGATAGTTAAATCTAAATAGATTAAGTACGTTTTCATCTGCGCTAATTTAGTGTAAGATTTGATATAAAGAATTCTAATACAGTTACTCATGGTTTGAGTTCCGATAACATATTCAAAATCCATATTCAACATTGAATGGTGGATTGACTATACCATCCACTTTTTGCTTTAAAGTTAACAGGAAATGACAAAGTAAAAAACTTGGAATAAAAGTGTGGCCTCAGGCATGCATAATGCGGTCAAAAGCTTCATAAAAATGGTTGGTAGCTCCATTTGTGAAGTGGACCGGGACCCCAATCAACATGTCACAATCGTTTTTCGCAAATACATCCATGCAACATCCTTAATGAAGAGTGCCCGTTCATTTTGAAAATGTGAATGCTTCAACAGGGTACATGAATTTTTGGCATAATGCCTCATGGAGATGTGAATGTGCTGAAGGCAAGATTTGCAAAAATTGGATTTATTAAAGAGGCTTTTGACTGCAAAATAAATATTATAATGCGCTCACATGATAATTAGCAAAAATGTCTAAAATGATGATGTAAATGTACATCGGTGTCAATGAGTTCAACTGACACATATCCATGCTATTAATTGCCACAAGTCTTAACTGTTCAGTACCTTCCATTTGTGGAGCTGCATGCACGTCAAGCTGCACCTTGGGACTGAGCGATATATACCATTTGGATTACATGTCATTCAACCTTATATAATTTTTTTTATGATCTTCCTCAAGATTGTGGAGAGCAACATTCATAATTGCAGCCCTGTTTGTGTATGCACAGCATGCATTGCCTGTGCCTGGCCTGTTCATCTTTGGAGATTCCCTGGTAGATGTGGGCAACAACAACCACATACGACTATCCCTCATAAAAGAAAATTTCCCTCACAATGGTGTGGATTATCCTGGTAGGAAAGCAACTGGCAGATTCAGCAATAGTCTAAACTTTGCAGATTTCTTAGGCAAGTTCAAAATTAACAAGCTTGTGTTGTGACTACAATGCTTTTGATTTTTAGGGTTTTTTTTGTGAAGCTCAGTATTTGATTGCAGTACAGAAGCTTGGTTTTACTAGGAGCCTACCTACATATCTCTCCATTCAAGGTCAATTGAACATCAATAGTAGTATCGTGAATGGAGTCAATTTTGCTGCTAGAGGAGCTAGAATTCTTGATGAAAACTGTAAGTCCTTTTACCTAAGGCTTCTGATTTCAATTTTTTTAATGAACCTAATGACCCACATGTAAAAGTTGAGATATTTAGAAATTTCACAATGACTCGCATCTAAAGTTGAAATTTTGGGAG
Source organism: Chamaecyparis obtusa (assembly GCA_027943335.1). NCBI lineage: Eukaryota > Viridiplantae > Streptophyta > Pinopsida > Cupressales > Cupressaceae > Chamaecyparis > Chamaecyparis obtusa. The sequence continues at coordinate 241,322 of BSBK01000128.1, forward strand.
TTTTATCATGACCCACATGTAAAAGTTGATTTTTTAAGGAATTTAATGATGACCCAAATGTAAAACAGAAAAAATTTCAAGGGGGAAGTCTTTCAATGAACAAGAAAGTGGAATACTATGCAATAGTGTATGGAAATCTAGCAGCTCAACTGGGCAATGCGGAAGCTGTAAAACTGGTGGCAAAGTCTCTGTTTGCGTTGGTCACCGAAAGTAATGACTTGTTCAAATTTTTTAAATCAACTTCTAAACTGAAAATGAAGTATACTCCTCAGCAGTACACAGATCTTCTCATTTCCACCTTTAAGGCTCAATTGGAGGTAATTTGTAATCAAAACATGAAATGTTTTAAAATGGTGCACCTTATAAAGCATTCAATGTAGAATTCCTCTAATCAACAAGTGGTTGTCATATTTTACTACTTCAGTTTAGTTATTTGGACGATGCTTCAATTTTTTGATGTGAGCATATGGCTAACAATTTGCAGAGGATGTATAATTTGGGAGCACGAAGGATTGATAGTGTGGAAGTTGGAGCCATTGGCTGTTGTCCATCCCAATGCAGTCAAAAGAATAAAATAGGGGATTGCATTGAGGAGGAGAACAATCTAGCTCAAAACTTCACTGATGCCTTAAAATCCCTCCTCTCTTCACAACTCACACAAAAATTGCAAGGCTTCACCAATCCAATCTGTAACACACACGGAGTGGTGTTTGGCTATTTTCAGAATCCCTCCCTCTTTATATGATACATCATGTCTAGAGTTTTGATGTCTGCAAGAGAAGCGCAATGTGTAGGGAAGAGACTGCAGGATCTTCAGGGCATGGAAAGTGGCAAAGGGCTGACGAAGCATCAGCGAAGGAGGCCGAAAGGAAGCCCAAAGGGCATGAACCAATCAGCGACAGAGAAGAAGCCTGGAGGGCCTGCAGCATCACGTATGTGCGCAAAGCCCACGACTCACTGGCCTCCATCGACGCTACCAAAGGCAGTGGACGGAGGGAAGAAGATCCAAGGTCTGCACGACAGAGACAAGGTGATGAGGCTTGTCACGGCAGCGACGAAGCACAGTCACTGCCAACAGAAAAAATATCGTTGGAAGCAGCAATGAAAAGACACTGGCAAATGAAACAATTTTCCCTTCCAATGACGTGTAAAGTAATGAACAACTATTTCACTTTCTGCAAGATGGACGGTAGAGAAGCTCCCAATGTTTGTCATTGGGCTCTAGAGTAGTTCCAGCCATTGATCTTCAAAATCAGGCTGAGGTTTTCCAAATAGGAAATGCCTATGGTGTAAAAATGTAGAATACCGAGTGCCTTATTTTTCTTCAACAAAAATGTTTTATCAGCGTTTCTCAAATTCCTATTTTTAGATTGTGAAAATTTTATTGCAGTCACTGATTATTAATCTCCTATCTTATAAAGATTATTTAATTGCCGAAAATAAATTCACAACTAATATTGAAAAATAACACAATTGCAACTTCACCAATAAAAATACGTGGAAAGAAATACGCAACACAATCAACACGATATTTTTGGACAATTGTCCTTGGAAAAATGCCGAGGGGAAAACCAGTACTGCAAATGAGAAATATACTAAACTTTAGCAAATTAAGAGATACAAAATTCCTTGCCTCTCACTGGCAGAACTTAGACAATCTCCCAATTCCTCCTACTGATATTCCTCCACTACTATCCCCAGCACTATCACTGTGCCCCTTGCTAACACTGCAAGACTTGTTTGCTATCACTGCAAACACATTTGCTATCACTGCAAATGCTCTCCAAGTTATGTTTTCCAAATGACCCAATGACCCCTTTTTATACTACTCTTGTTGAAAAATCAACAACCGAGATTAATACAAATGAGCAGTTGAGATTAAGACAACTCAATAACCACTAACAAACTTAGTTATGAGGTGTCACCTAAAAAGAGTCAATATTAAATAATAATTGTTTTTATCCTAACAATATTTGTTTGACAAAAACAACCATTTTCTAAATTCTAGGCCAGGATGAATAGCTGTTCAAACTACCCATAACTAATGCTGCTATTTCCTGGGGAGGACAAATAGCTATCCAAGCTACCAAAATTAACACTCCCTCTTAGCGAGGAAGCTATTCTGCATGACACCCAACATATCTCTAAAGAAGATAAATTTCACCTTCCCCAATGCCTTTATCAGAATGTTTGCTACTTGCTCCTTTGTAGGTATATACTATAGATGAACAATCCCTCGTTGTACACAATCCTTGATGAAGTGATACCTAATATCTATATGTTTAGACCTATCATGAAACATAGGATTCTTAAACAACTTGATGCAACTCTGATTGTTGTAATGTATCACAGTAGTCTCAACCCTCTGACCAAACAAGGCTACTAGTAACTTCCGAAGCCAAATAGCTTCACACGTCGCCATGCTAGCTACTATGTATTCTGCTTCTACAAAACTCAAAGCCATAGACTTCTGCTTCCTACTGAACCAAGAGACAACTCCCGATCCCAAACTAAAACAACACCTTGAAGTGCTTCTCTTGTCTGTTGTATTGCCTGCCCAATCTGCATCAGTATAGCCTATCAGCTTGATACCTTCACCTTGAACATATCTGATCCCGTACTCAACTGTACCATGCAAATATCACAGCACATGCTTCGCCGTTGTCCAATGCACTCTCTTTGGCTCCACCATGTACTGACTAAGAGAGTTCACTGCACAGGCTATATCTGGCCTAGTGTTGACCAAATACATGAGCAAACCAATCAACTGCTTGTATAAGCTGGGATCTACATCCTTCTCCTTAGATGTATCTACCTTCCTCCAATTCATGATCATGGGTGTAGACATGGCTTTGCAATCTTCCATCCCGAATCTCTTCAAGATTTCAATGCAATATTTCCCTTGCCCAAGGAAAATCTCTCCATTTGTCTACCACACCTCCATGCCTAGAAAGTAGTGCATAAGTCCCAAATCCTTCATCTTGAACTCTATTGCAAGATCGTTCTTGCACTCCTCTATGAGCCCTAGTGAACCTGTTAGAAACAAGTCATCCACATATAGAACAAGAATGAGAACCTCACCCCCAACCACCAAGTAGTAGAGGTTAGCATCTGCCTCACTCTTCACAAAGCCCATTACTTGCAAGTAACTATCAATGTGCTCATACCATGCTCTAGGAGCCTGCTTGAGTCTATATAAGGCTCTCTTCAATCTACACACGTGGGTCTCTTTACTGTGTGCTACAAAGTCTTTTGGTTGCTCTATGTATACCTCCTCCTTCAACTCGCCATTGAGGAATGTTGTCTTGACATCCATTTGATGGATCTGCCATCCCATTTGTCCTGCAAATGAGATCACAGCTCATATAGAAGTATACCTAGCCACAGGAGAAAATGTCTCCTCATAGTCTATTCCCTCCTTTTGAGAGAACCCCTTTGCCATGAACCTTACCTTGTATTTCTTGATACTACCATCTGTACCATGCTTGATCTTATAGATCCAACATGATCCAACCACTGCTCTAGCTATTTGTCTAGGCACTAGCTCCCACACATCATTCTACATTATTGAGGTATATTCCTCAACCATCACATCTCGCCACACCTAATTTTGTGCAGCATCCTAATAACTGGAAGGCTCACTATCTACCAATTGGCTGACTAAAGCCACATAGTCATTGAACTTGGCTGGTTGTCTCCTTTCTCTCATACTCCTCCTAGGAGCTCCCACTAACTCCTGAGTATCCCTTTGTTGAACCTCATGGTTCTTGTTGCCAACTGTAGAGGATGAAATATCAACCTCCATATCTTCTAGATGGATATCCTACTACACCAGTTGCTCCATACTCTGTGAACTCTCACCATCTGAGCCCATGCTAGTACTAGTAACTGTACTCGAGCTTTGCTACGCTTGACTTAGTTGAGCTACCCCTGGAGCTTCTGTTGGTTGCTCACTCTGATTTTCTGCTGGCAAATCTCTAGACCTCCTGAATGCCTTGTCCTCCATGAACTTGACATCATGTCTGACTATAATCCTCTTAGTCCCTAGAATAAATATCCGATATGCCTTTAAGGTTTCACTGTACCCAACAAAGTACCCCCTCTTTATAGTCTGATCTAACTTTGTACGTGTATCACCTAGAATATGGCAATATGCCAAACTTCCAAATATCCTCAAGTGACTGACATCTGGCTTCTTCCCTGTGAAAGCCTCTTCTGGTGTCATCTTCCCTAGTACCTTATGTGGAACCATGTTTTGTATATACACTATTGTACTACATGCCTTTGCCCATAAGTAGCGGGGCATATCCTAGTCATGTAGCATAGCACTTGCTACCTCCGATATAGATTGGTTCTTCCTCTCAACAACTCCATTTTGTTGCGGATTGTAAGGAAAAATCCACTCTCTCTTGATTCCTTCTCTGGTATAGAACTCCTGGAATTAATTTCCTTTGTACTCGCCTCCATTATCTGACCGAAAAACCTTAATCTTCCTTCCTGTCGAGTTCTCCACAAGAGCCTTGAACTCTTGGAAGTGACTGAAAACCTCATCCTTGGTCTTCAAGAAGTATATCCAAGTCTTCCTGGAGAAATCATCAATAAAAGTAACATAGTACTCATATCCTCTGAGAGACTTCGTTGACATTGGTCCACCTACATCTGAATGTACTAGATCAAGAACACCCTCATATCTGGTGTCACTCCTCGAAAAAGATGCTTTTGCAAACTTCCCCAACACACATCCCTTACATACATCATCGTGCTCTCTGCTCACCTCAGGAACACCTGTCACTATCTCATGAAGCAATTTAAGTGCTCCATGATGTATATGGCCCATCCTCCTATGCCATAGCTCTCCAAGATCTCTAGGATTATTGCTACTCATAAGTGCCTTAGGATTGTCAAACTATAGCTTGTAAAGGTGTCCACTCCTAACTCCAATAGATATGGGTGTTTTCCAATCCTTGTGCTTGATCAACATAGGTGTCCCTCTAAAAAGTACATTATACCCTCTATCCTGAAGAACATATATAGAAATCAAATTCATACCTGATCCTGGCACATGCAACACATCACGAAGGGGAATAATCTTCCCATTCTCACTCTGAAACTGAATAGTCCCTTTCCCAACTGAGTTGAGTTTGGACAAGTTTCCCATAGAAATCTGGGTACTGGTACTCTCCTCCTTGTAACTAGAGAAGTACTCTCTAACTCCTATCATATGAAATGATGCCCCACTATCTATATACCAAACACTCTGTGAGGTTGAGCTAACCATACAAGCTATGAGTGCGAACTCATCTTCCAATCTACTAGAGAGCTCATCTGCACTTGCTGAAGCTACCACCTACTTCTTGCCCTTATTTTCATTCTTCTTCCTTTATGGGCAATCACTAACACAGTGGAAAAACTCGTGACAACCAAAGCACTTGACCTTAGATAGGTCCTTATTCTTCTTCTCACCTTGTGAGCTTGATCCTTTACTAGACCCCTTCTTCAATTTTCCCTTTCCCGCTAGGGCAACATTTTCTTGTTCCACCTCACTCTTCTGACTCTTGGTGTTGGCTCCATTGACAAGACTAAGTCTAAACTCCTCCCGAGTGAAATCACTCCACAGTTGATCCCAACTCGATAAGGTGTCTCATCCACTGACAACTTGAACAAAGACATCCCACTATTTAGTAAACCCATTTAGGGCTATTCTGACTAGCTCATCATCACTAGGGCTATCTCCAATAGCTGCTAACTCATCCTTGACAAGTCTAAGCCTTGTGAGGTAACTTGTGACGTCTTCTCCCTTAATCATCTAGGTATTCTTCAACTTTTCTCTAAGAATCAACTTCCAATTGGTGGTAGCATTCTGGTACAAATTTAGAATGGCATCCCACATCTTCTTTGCAGTATCTAACTCTGCAATATGTGGAACAATATGATCCTTGACACCATCAAGGATTATCCTCCTCGACTTGGCATCATCCTTCTTGTATGCTGCGAGCTGTGTTGCATCTAAGGGTACAACTAAAACAGTGGTAACATACTCCTTGATACCATTCTCTTCTAGCAATAAAGAAATTCTTGCTTTCCAGACACCAAAATTTGAGGCACCATCTAATCTGTCCTGATCTCTCAAACCAGCTACAGCCATCTCAAAGAAATAAAAGAAATAACTCGAAAGAGGTCAAACTAGGTTTTATAAACCCTTGAATTCTTTCCTTCCTAGGGTAAACCTTTTCTACCCTCAACTTAGCTCTGATACCATGTGAAAATTTTATTGCAGTCACTGATTATTAATCTCCTATCTTATAAAGATTATTTAACTGCCGAAAATAAATTCACAGCTAATATTGAAAAATAACACAACTGCAACTTCACCAATAAAAATACGTGGAAAGAAATGCGCAACACAATCAACACAATATTTTCGGACAATTGTCCCTAGAAAAACCCCGAGGGGAAAACCAGTACTGCATATGAGAAATATATTAAACTTCAGCAAATTAAGAGATACAAAATTTCTTGCCTCTCACTGACAGAACTTAGACAATCTCCCAATTCCTCCTACTGATATTCCTCCACTGCTATCCCCAGCACTATCATTGCGCCCCTTGCTAACACTGCAAGACTTGTTTGCTATCACTGCAAACACATTTGCTATCACTGCAAATGCTCTCCAAGTTGTGTTTTCCAAATGACCCAATGACCCCTTTTTATACTACTCTCGTTGAAAAATCAACAGCCGAGATTAATACAAATGAACAGCTGAGATTAAGACAACTCAATAACTACTAACAAACTTGGTTATGAGGTGTCACCTAAAAAAAGTCAATATTAAATAATAATTATTTTTATCCTAAAAACGACCATTTTCTAAATTCTAGACCAAGACGAACAGTTGTTTAAACTACCCATAACTAATGCTGCTATTTCTAGGTGAGGACAAACAGCTGTCCAAGCTACCAAAATTAACACAGATTTAACGCATGCTCTAGAAACCCTGTGTACTCAACATCCATGTAATGAGAAGGCAAGAGAGATGAAGAAAATTAACATTTTCATTAATATTTTCTGGGTAATACTGATGAGCCATCGTAATACTAAAGAAGGGTATTGATGACAGCTACATCGGCGCTATAATGAAACAAAACCACATATGCAGAATCGTCACAAATTATTCTGAGGTAGTTGGTGTAACTCTGAGAATAGATGCTTCATATACAAAAATTTTTAAATTGTGAGCGCAAGAAAATGTAGCCGCTGTAGACAAAACTCACAACCACAACATGTGACAAAACTCCTCTCGATGGATGTCCATACTTCATTCCAAAGGTCTCATTAAATAGCACACCAACTTACTTGATCAAATGGACAAAACTCCTTTCCTTAGATACTCCAAAAGATAGATCATTGAGCACAACAATAGAAAGCAGTGAACTCACCATCCCTTCCAAAAGCCATCGCCTGCAGATTGTGTTTGAGTTGGGGGTCCTCCCTCTGGAGGGTAGCCCTGCAGTGGTGGAGGATAAGCCTGCGGATACCGAACTGGGGGATACCCTATTTACAAAACACAAGGCAATCCATTAGTAAAAAATCAGGCAGTCTGAATCACCGAATGTCAAAAGAAAGCACAACAAATCACAAAGGAAACCAAAATATTTGAGAATAAGTAATACCCTGTGGGAGTGGACCTCCAACAGAGGGGGCTTGTAGCTGACTGATATTACTCATTCTCTACAAAGTAATCTGAAGAAACAAGTAATGGAAAACAAAGCCTACAAATAATAAGAAGTGCCTTCTCTGCTGAAATGAATGCTATGGAGATACTACCCAACGTTCCTTACAATGACATCGGGATTTGAAGGTCTCATTGTCATTATTTGCACAAGACCTCCCAATGGCAATAAAACAAGACATCCCAATGCCAATGTCATTATCGACATAAGACCTTCCAATGCCAATGTTAAAAGCTCAAATTCACTTCATTTTCACCAAGCTTTATAACAGATGTTTCCTTGATCTTCGTTTTGTTGCAAGAAAAGTTGTTTTCTTTGTCTGATCCATTTTTTTTCTCAGTAATTTGTCTTGCAGACTTTGGAGACTGCAACGCCTCCTTGGAAGTCTTGAGCTGAGAAAAATTCTTCCCTTCATTGTGCTGAGAGCGAAGGATATCATAGTTAACCCTTGATTCTGAAGCAGATTCATGACTTTGTCCATATGCCACTGGGTGATTCTAGATGACCACCAAAAAAAAAATCAGTTAAAGGAAAGAAAATAAGCATAGAAGGATTATGCTTTACCTGTGAATTTTTTTGTGTACTAGACTGCTCCACTGCTCCGTACCTGTTGTGTTATGCCTGCGTGAAAAGCTACTCTGCAATCTATAACCAGCTATGCCTGCAAACTAAAAGACAATAGCACGTAACATGTCTGGCAAAATGCAACGTTGGAGCTGTGGTTCCACGCGCCCTTTGTCCCAAGGAGTACAAACAATTTTAGTTTTTTTTAAAAGGACTGGACCATTGATTTTTGTTTCCAAATTTTTATTAATAAAGAAAACATAAATTCCCCACTATTAAAAACATAAATATTGTATTAAAAATGTTTAGCCAAAAGTTAGGGGATGTTTGAAATTCTCTAATTTAGCTGAAAGAAAATTCCTCGCTATGTTGTCGTAAATTAAAGAGATGTAGCGGAGGGAAACCGACAAAAAGGCACTTGACGGAAAGGCGTGAGTGGCGTTGTGCCCGCGAGGCGGAAGCGGAGGCGGAGTTTTGTTGCTCATCAAAAGCCCCTCCTTTTATTTTAACTGTTCCGAAATAACGATGCTAAGGAATTGGATAGCCAGATATAAATACGCAAACATGGACATTCAAGGATCGGGCTCTAACAGGATATGGTGCTATGAGCTATCATTTATGGAATGATTTGCCGATAATTATCCACATATACTCTAAATAAATAGATAAAACGAAAAAGTGAATAAATAGAAGAAAAACATTTATTTTAATCAATTGCCGTGCAGGATTTTTAAAGTGATTTTTAATTTTAAAGTTTTAACATTTTCTTGCTTACATTTTATACACATATCATGTAAGAAATAATTTATTTTAATTTATTATTTATTTTTAAAACTAATTTAAAATTTTTAGAAATAAAATAAAAATTATAATATATTAATAACAAAAATTCTTATATATAATTTATTTTTATAATTTTTAATTTGACAAGCCTCATTATATGAATGTTGAATGAAATTACATAAGAAACTATTATTTTAATTTTAAAATTAATTTATTTCTATTTATTTTTACCAAGTTTAAACGTTATTAAAAAATAAGAAAAATAATTTAGTAACGGTTATTTATATATTAATTTTTTATTAATATTTATAGACTTAATTTTAATTTTTAATTTTTGTTCATTTTAATAATAGTTATATTGTAAAATATAAAATATAATTTGGTGATTTTAGGATATATAGTATATGAAAACTTTAATAATGGTATTATTCAACTTTTGAAAAATGTATAGTAAATTTTATTTGTAAATGGAAAAACAATATAGTTAAAACATTAAGAATCATAATGGATGAAAATAAAAAGGTGAAGAGAATGTTCACCTATCAAACTAATTTGCAACCTAATTAGTATTCCCCCATGAAAATTATGTATCCTTTTATACCTACCTTTTGAGTTATGGGAATAGTTCAAATTTCGAGAGTTTAAATTCCTCTACATCAAAGAAAGTATGACTATAAATCAAATAACCAATAATTAAGTTACATTAAAATTAATATGAAACTTTTATTATACCTTTTATCTGAAATGCAGTTGTTTCTAAAATTGAGTCTAAGTTGGCCTATTGGCTGACCAAACCTCTTTCTTTGACTGACAAGTTCTAAATTTGAGTGGCTAATATATAAAGTAAAAAAGTTAAATAATAACATTACAATTTTCATATAATATATATCCTAAAGTCGCCAAACTACATATTATATTATAGTATAATTATTATCAAAATAAAAATATTAAAAAATAAATATATAAATTTTTTATCATTTATATATTATATTTACTATTCTATTAATGTAATTTTTAAAATTAATTATTAAGTAAATTTAATATGTTAATATAATATTTTCAATAATATAAATAATTAAATAAATAAATTTAATTCGATAAATAAATTTAAGTCGTTGAACCTCTGTCATGAACTAAGTTCGATATGGTGGCCATTAATTTGATGGAAGAAGAAATGTTTGGGGGTGAAATCCTGTTGAATGTTCTTCAATAATCTGGATACATTTCTCATAGTTGGTCGAGCTTCAGGTGAATAACTTGAACACAACAAACCAAGTCGCATCAGCAAAATGAGACATTCTTCTATTTTTTTGCCAGCCCCTTCCATTAACAAGCTTTTATCAAGTACCTCTAATGCCCTGTCTGGAAATGCCCCTTTCACCCAGTGGTGCAAGTTCCGACCGCCATCGAAAATACCATCTGTTGGCCGCTTCCTTGTTAACATTTCCAATAACAAAATTCCATAGCTATAAACATCTCCTCTTGGAGAGATCTTGGCACAATATCCATATTCTGCTGTGATCAAACGAATGATTATATTGTTTTATCTGTTATTCCACAAAAAGCCAAACAATTTATAATTTAATATGTATTTAAAAAACCCCAGTCTCACCATACACTAAAAAAATATATGACTTGTAGTGGCAATGCAATACTCAAATTTTTTATATGCAGAAACGGTTGTAAATCTACCAAATCTTGTTGGGGTTTGATGCGACGTGGATATCTCCAGCAAAATTCAAATCCATACTAATATCAATCGTTAAATCACGTGACGCCTAAAATATATCTTCATAACACAAATGCGTGAGGAAAGAAACCCTAAGATTTAATTAAAAGCTTCAACGAAATCATAAGTTTTACTTTCCTACAAATACTGATTGAGAATTTTGATTGATAAGAAAAATTTGCAATGTCAACATTCCATAGCATTTGAAAACATCGCCGAGTTCAGATGGAGAGAATTCATCCTACCGTCAACTCTGAGTGAGTTAGGATACTGCGTTTCTACTGAATGGAATCGATTTTTTGCATAATCGAATTCTATAACCCCCTTCATGCAAGTGCATAATAAGTGTCCAAACGCATGTAAAGGAGGCCACAAAACAAAGGAATGAAACTGTGTAATTCGGCTCCATATTCATCCGTCGAGATCGTAACATTCTACAACTCCCCAAGGATATGCATTTCACAAATCCTAAAAATCACATAACAAAACCAAAATATACTAAATGTGCAACCAAGAAGATCAGAAGCGAAAATGGGATATACACATTCACATTAACTATGATGGAGATTCGTGACCTAGGTAAGTGCACCAAGAAACATGTGGCGATAGTTATGACAGGCATGCGTTTGTCACGTTGCAAGGGAAGAAGTGAAGTCAGGCATTCATTTATCACGGTGACCAGGGTTGACAGGACTGGAATCCGAGGATTCATCATAGCGAAATGTTTTAGCCCTTCATATTAGAAATACATTAAAATGAGCCTTATGTCAATGGATATTAATATTAATTTCTAAGACAAACGAAGTTCATCGAAATTTGCATTGTCTCACTGCGAAACCCAATAGTTAACCTTCTAAAGACTATTTCTGACTGAGGACTTCGTAGTCCGGGAAGGAAAATTCTGAAATCCCGCCTTCTTCATATGAGGTTTATTTTTTTTTAGTGCCTGCTATCAACTCCTTCTTCAATAATAATTCTAAGTGAACATTAATGGCACTCAGATAATATATTTGCAGTGGTTTTTTGAATTTTTTATATGGATTTTTTCCAGTAAATGATGTTTGAATGGTTTTGCAATCTATGTGTGATGTCCCTCATTAATGAGGATTTTTTATTTATTTTAAACGAAGAGAATGAAAGTGCTTTTGGACTTGTGAAATATCGTCTTGTATAGAATATCTTCAACTTTTAAATTGAATTATTTTTAATGTTTGTTGGCGTATATGCTTTTGTAAATAAATTACTTGTATTCGTAATTTTTCCCTACAAGTTCTGGGAAGATTGTTTAAAAGGAAATTTAGTTCTTAAATAAATTTGTTTAAAAGGTTATGTTTAATTGATTAAACTTTTAAATTTTTATTGTAGATATTTAAGTATAAAAGTATATGTAATGTTAAATTTGTATTTTCTAATTTTAAAACTACCTAATAAAAAAATCAAACTACACCTAACTTACTAATAAACAATATAATCAATTCAAAGTTTAAAATTAAGCACACTGCATTCCTTGATTTTTTAATATTTTAAATTAAAATTTAATTTAAATTTTGTAATTTCAACAATATAATAATTTGAAAATTTATTTATTTAATTATTTAAATTATTGAAAATATTATATTAACATTTATATAATTTTAGATTTATTTTTGTTTCAAATATATTATAATTGAATAGAAGTTAATATTAATATTTAGTGTTTATTTGTAGTTAATTTTTAAATAATAATTAGAAATTTATTGTAATAAATTACTATCCAAATTATATAATAGCAATATTTAACTCCCCATCAGCCATGGTTAGCTCTACGATTTACGAGACACACAAAGTACTTCCTTGGACACGTAAAGTACTTCCTTCAAAACTGGTGATGTTGTTTCAGCATTTAAGAGAGCTTGCAATGCATGCAAGAACTTCTAGTGGGAAATGAAAGTGTCCCTTGGATTTTGGGTGATATAAATCTTACAACTAATTGCTCGAAATAACTACAGCAAACAAATCAAAATACAAAATAGTAACAACAAAATAATTGCTCCAAATAACTACAACAAACTAGAAGTCTAATAAAAACACCGGGAGAAACAATTTGAGTTAATGTCTAGACTGGAAAGTGAATGAAAGCTGCATTGACTATCTATGCATCGAAGGTCTACTAGCATTCCAAAATCCAAAGACATGATCAAAAAAAGGACCAAAGAGAGAAACACCATTAATGAAGAATCAGGTCATGGGCATTCTTTTCCTTCAATACATCGCCCTTGCTTTCGCTCATAATGCTGGATGACCATTGATGGATTGTTCTCAAATATTAGTCCATGTGGAGGATAACCTAAGCATCGTATTGAGGTCGCAAAGTAAATAAATGCAAAGGAGCATGAGTATAAGATGGTGAAGTGACAAAAGAAACCTTTTGCGGAATTGTGGCCAGCACTAACTTTGCTTCCAACAATGCAAAATTCTGACCAAGACATATAGTTGGACCTATTCCAAAGGGCATGGATGCCATTGGATGCTTTGTAGCCTTTGCAACTCCTTCACTAAATCACCTTAGGTTGAAATCATTTGCATCATTTCCCCATAGAGTAGGATCATGGTGGATTGCCAGGATCACAAGCTCAATTTGAGTGCTTGCGAGAATTGCGAGTCTTCCAAGTATCATTGGTTTACTTGCCTCTGGTAAAAGATACACTAAAGGTGGATAAAGTCTCAGGACCTCATTAATAATCATTCCCACCTAAAAAACAATCATACAATATTTTATGGGACAACAAAAATAGTGCAATTGAATTCAAATCTCAATGCTAGTTTAACTATGACTGTTATTACTTGTTAATTTGGGTTTACTAGTGGTATGCAAAAGTATTCTCGGTTCTCAATGGGAGAGAACACACCTTCAGAGGCACACATAGTTTCAAAGGAGGTTTTCGCAATAGCTACAAGTGTCACCAAAATAGACTCTAATCCTATGGATTGTGGTCAACAGCATGGCATACAAATAGTTGTTGAGAAGAGAATGATTTGGGTTGCATGTGGAGGAGAGATGGACACTTAGAGTGGACTATAGGGCATCAATTTGAGTGATGATGAAGTGGTTTCTAGTTCCAAGTTTTTTATTCATATGATTCTAGCAGTCTTGTTAAGGCTTGCCTATATCTAGAGCAGATTCATTGGAGTGGAAGGAAGGCTCAAGATCATGTATGGAAATTTCCCCTTCATATTAGAAGGCTCAAAGAACAAGCTCGAGAAAGGGTAAAATAGGGCCAGAAATGTGGTTTTAGTTGGATATTCAACAGAGAAGTGTTTCTGTCTTTGCATCTTGCATTCTCCTTCTACTGTATTTTTTTCATTGATCTATTCAACGGATGATGAATATGGAGATGATAGATCACTTCTAACCATTTTCATTTCCATGATCTGACTATATTGGACAACAAATTCTAGATAAGATCACATGTAGTGCATTTTCAATATAACAACTATGCTCTTATATTAAATAATTTAAATAAATAAAAATAACAATAAATAAAATCAATCAAATTCACAGTATATAATCACCTCAGATTATCTCTTTCATTCTCCACACTATTCTTTCTATTCATACATAAGAGAAGGGAAAAAATAGTCATTGACCTATAAACTCTTTGTGGGTTTTTTAGGCTTTGCCAAAATGGCAATTGGGATTGCAGCAATGGTGGCTTTGTTATTGGTTTTGTGTGCATATTCTCATTCTGCAGAGGCCACCGACTACACTGTAGGAGACAATCAGAAGTGGACTCTGGGCATAAATTATAATGCCTGGGCCTTTGGCAAAACATTATTATGTTGGTGACAACTTGGGTAAAAAAATTAGGGTTTGGATTTCTTCTTGTTTCTTAATAATAGTGATTATAATGACACCCTTTTAATCTATGTGTGATGAACAATGTTCATGTATGCAAGCACAACACATAATGTGTTGGAGGTGTAGAAGTCTTCATTTGACTCCTGCAACACAAACAATCCAATAGCGAATTTTACAGGAGGAAATACACAGATTGCACTGAGTGGCACAGGGTCAAGGTATTTCATCTGTGGAATTCCTGGGCACTGTAGTGGTGGAATGAAGGTGGCAATCACAACTTCTTAGGTCCATTTTTGCCAGGAAGAAGCAGTGCAAATCAACCTCCTAATTTTCTACTATTAAATAAAGCTTTCTTTAGCTATGTACTGGCTTGCCAATCTAATTGGGTATTTTCACAGCTAGGACATTATTAATCTTTATAATCTATTTAAAGGATTGAATCTTTTTTAAATTTGAATTATCAATTCAATCTTTTTTCAACTACCTTTTGATAGCTTATTCTTGGTATATTTTGTCTAGTTGAATATAAATAAAAAAATTCCTTATGTTGATTATATGGCTGGACCAATAGTGCCATTCCTTTTCAGATTTTGTGTTTGCGGTTTTTTAAGAATAAATGTTGCTGTTCCTCTTTTTTTATAATATTTAAATTATAATATTTATTCATTATAAATTTATCTTAACATTAGATCTTATAACTTAATTATGCTCATTTATTACATAATATATTACTATTTTATTTAAGGAATAATTTCAGATTAATTTTTCTGTCCAATTGTGTTATTATATTTTACATGGTTAAAAGCTACTCTAGCTCATGCATAAATTAACTTTGATTATTTTACATATTTAATTTTATAAGGTGTATTATTATCTATTTTATTGATTATTATAATATAACATAAATAATATATCTTATACGAGAATTCAAATAATTTGATTTTATTAAAATTTCAAAATATATTTTATAGACATTGTTATTATAATATCTTATTACATTAATATTATTATTTTAATTATATTATGATAATTTAATTTTCTTACCTTGAAATAAAGTGACATATAGTATATACGCCAAATCATCATGGCAAGGTGTGAATTGTCAGTTCCTTCTTTTTTTCTTTAATTTAATCAATCTTAGATACGTTAGGCCCGAATTTTCGCAAGGTTTGAAAATCACTTAAGCTTTGCAGAAGTATGATTTGTGGGGTGGAGCCACGTTAATTGGCCATCTATTTCACCATTATTCAGTTTTACATAATCATGGTGCATATATGGTGTTGGAAAGTATTAAAAAAGGGCTTGAATGGTAGTCTTTTCAGCCAATTAAGTTGGCTTTGCATCATTATGGGTATTTTCTATCAAAAGAATACATATGAACAATGTTCATCAGGTCGTCTTCGCCTTACTATATTTATTGGAGCAAGATATAACCATGCTTCCCTTCCCTCAGCCTCCCCCTCACCCATCAGTTCCAGTGCCTTCTCAAATCCTTCCCGATCTCAATCTTTAGTTGGGCTCCTTAGACATTTCCCTTGCTCTTATGGACGGCTAATGTGCTCTGACTTTAAGGGAACTCTGCTCTGGTTTTTTGGTTTTGGTATTTATGTAGGTGCTGCTTTCGGGCGGTCTTGCAGTTGATTCACTTGATACCACTTCAACATTCTAGGTACTAGGTACTCAATTTTGAAGGCACTATTTTGCTAACAGTGACAACATTGAGAGAATTTTGCCACTCTTTTTGGCCTTTTTGGTATCCCTCTGCTCTGTTACACAACTTTGAAGGTTAGGGGAAAATGTAATATTGATTTATGTCCTCAAAAGTTATATCTGCCCATTGGGATTTCTAGTATAGGCTCTCATATGATCATGGGATATATTTTGCCCCATTGGGCTTATCTCTTTGTAAATATTTTAGGCAAATATTATAATATCTAAAATATGGGTTTTATGTATATAGGGATTTTGGTTTTGTGGTTTCTCTTACCAAGCCACTATCCTTTCTTTTTTGGTTTTCTTGATGGGGTAACGAACGGGGTTTTTCTCTTAGCTCTTTTCTCCGAGAGCTCCTTACCTTAGAGCTAGTTTATGTAAAAAATATATATTATAATATATCAAGCAGAATTGCTGCCTTTTATTAAAAAAAAAACAAAAAAAATATTATTTCATATTCATATATTTATTAAAAACATATTACTAGTTATCTATATCTTTTTAAAAGTTAAATATTATTATTATTAATTTTTTTAAAATATAGATTAAAAATAATTATTTATATACTTATATTCAAATCAACTGTATTTTTCACTTTTAAAAATGTTTTATTTTATTTTTTTTGTTTTAAATTTTTGTTTATTATTTTATACTGGTTTTAAAGATTATATTAATAAAATAATATATTATATAGAAATTATTCTCATTTACATTAATAATTATTATATTATAACATATAAATTATTATGCTAAGGAGTGAAAGCATGTTTGGTATTTGTCCTTGCAAATATTAATAATTTATTAATAATAATTAATTATTTCTTACCGCACTGAGAATTGAAAACATGCCAGATCTAGTCATAAATTTGGAGCTAGTGCCCGAGTTTGGTCGCTTTTCCAAGCCATGATGCAACATTTATTTGGAAAATTGGCAGCAAGATGTCACAGATGGATCGTGGAACGATTGTAAAGATGATCTTGTCCTCGATTTGGTGCAAAACTGGAGCTTAGGTTTGGATCTTTAGGGCGATAAAGAGATCATAATGTAAATAAATTAGTGTTTTTAGGGTTTTAAGAAGATTATTATGGAAGAGCAAAAGCGAGAGAGCCAAAAGAGGCAATTCATTCCTCCTCAATCCTCTTCTAACCGCAAATCAGGTCATTTCATGTGAAGTCGACTCATCAACTTACAGCAAGGCCGACCAAATCTTTACGTGTTGTACGTCAAATGAGGATTTGACATCCATTTGTCAGCTCTAAGCCGTCAATTTCATGAACATCTCACAGAGAATTTAGTATCCACCGTCATAGAGTATTTAAGCTCAGATTAAATTTGAACCTGGGTGAGGTGTGGGAGGACATGAAGTCTTCCCTGTCATGAAAAGGAAAAATTATTGACGCAAGTAGGTTGCGGGGACCCATTTTAAATTGACAAGATAAATTTAGCATTCATCCCACTTTATCGATATTATCATTCTATGAAATCTTCGTCCTTGGGAACCAAGTAAATTGGAGATATTACAATGGTGGACGTGCCACATATGAGGGTGCGCCGTTTCGCCAATAAATCCAGACAAAACGGTGAAGTTGCCGTTAAACGCCACAATTCAATCCCTTACGGATGGCACCAAATTTCTCCTCACTTGGCGCGCTAATCTCTTCTCGATTCTCGTAGACTGTTATATTAATGTTACTTTTACTTTTCTCAAACATGTCTGCCGAATTCATCTCTGGTTAACTCACTTCCACTGAGGGAGACCCTGTGAAATGACCGGTTGCGAATTGTCCTTATTGCCTGCTTTTCGCCTGCTTTTCACCCATGAAATCCGGGCTCATACGGTAATCTCCCGCCTTGTTCAGGTGAAGTGATGGAGACATTGTTACATTTCCTTTCCCGGGCGTATATACATTTTGTATATGTTTTTTTTGGGTATATAAATTGTCCAGGTGAATATTCAGTTGGTTTTTAATGTGGGTTTTCTCTGATTGTATTTAAATGCGTTGGTATTGGTACTATTGTATTATGAGGACTGGTGCTGTTTTTTCTTAACAAGTATCCAGATGCAGATAGCTTAAGTCACCTCAAAATTGTAAGAACCATCTAACACAGACGAAATTAACAAGTAATAACAATCATAGTTTAACCAGCACTGAGATTTGAATTCAGTTGCAGTATTTTCGGTGTCCCATAAAATATTGTATGATTGTTTTGTAGGTGGGAATGATTATAAATGAGGTCCTGAGACTTTATCCATCTTTAGTGTATCTTTTACGAGAGGCATGTAAGCCAACGAAACTTGGAAGGCTCTCAATTCCTGCAGGCACTCAAATTGAGCTTCTGATCCTGGCAATCCACCATGATCCTGCTCTGTGGGGAAATGATGCAAATGATTTCAACCTAGGGCAATTTAGTGAAGGAGTTGCAAAGGCTGCAAAGCATCCAATGGAATTCATGCCTTTTGGAATAGGTCCAACTATATGTGTTGGTCAGAATTTTGCATTGTTGGAAGCAAAATTTTTGCTGGCCACGATTCTGCAAAAGGTTTCTTTTGTCACTTCACCATCTTATACTTATGCTCCTTTGCATTTATTTACTTTACGACCTCAATACGACACTCGGGTTATCTTCCATATGGACTAATATCTGAGAACAATCCATCAATGGTCAACCAACATCATGAGCGAAGGCAAGGGCGACGTATTGAAAGGAAAGAATGCCCATGATCTGATTCTTCATTAATGGTGTCTCTCTCTTTGGTCCTTTTGTTGATCATGTCTTGGGCTTTTGGAATGCCAGTAGACCTTCGATGCATAGACAGTCGATGCAGCTTTCATTCACTTTCCAGTCTAGACGTTAACTCAAACTGTTTCACCCGTTGTTTTTATTAGACTTCTAGTTTTTTGTAGTTATTTGGAGCAATCGTTTTGCTGTTACTATTCTGTATATTAGATATTATTATAAATATGTATAATCTTATATTATCTTTATATTTTTTTTATCTTATACATAAAATAATAGATTTTATAGATTTTATCATATTGTATTATACAATATATAAATAATATTTTAGCTAATAATTATCTGTAATGTTTATTATATTTATATTTATATTTATATTATACCATATGAAATTAATTATTATTTATATTCTATTGGTCTGTAAAATAATATAATATATACATTATATTTAATATTAAAAGTATTTGAATAATATTATTAAATAATAAACTTATTAATTTAATAGTTAAGTAAATAAATAAATGCCCTATTAATTAATAATGGCCTATTAATTAATAGTGAACCTTGCAAAAATTTGTACTAAATTAATCACTAATTATTATTAATATTCTTCCCTAAAGCTTCGTACTTCTCCTTTCTCTTTTCCGAAGGGGAGGGTTAATATTCTTCCTGAATGCTTCGTACTTCTCCTTTCCTCCTCCCATATTTTTGTAGGGCTTTTGGGAAAGCACCTCTCTCGGCACTTTCCCAAAGACTCACCACCAAATGCCATTATCTGATAGGGCTTGCCTTCAGTCTTTTTCAGCGTTCAACTTTTGAACGAAAGAGCTTAACTCTTTTTCATCTCTTTTTTTTCGGATTTCAGAATCACACCTCATTGGTTCCTTGATCATTTGGCTAACATTTCCTACTGCATTATGTAAATGGTAGAAAAAGTTCTCCCGTTTCTTCATCCTCCATTGACGCAGATTCATGAAAATCCTGCCAAACTAAAAACCTTTGAATTATGAGAATTTCATGTCAAGTGAATTCATTTTCACTCCATCCAAAATGGTGAAACATATGTAGAATGATTTCAAATTGGTAGTACTTATAGTACGATTACATTTAATTATCATTTAAAAACGTTGTGCCAGTTGTGCAGGTAGACATTTTGTTAACGGCTGCTCTGCTTGGAGAACGAACGTTGAGAGTAACAATGCCAGGGGCTAGAAAATGGTGCCTAGCTGTTGCATCTCTAACGTCAAGAAATACATGGGGAGGGGACAATACCAGCTCGATTTCGAAAAATTACCTCGCTAGGTACATTTTCGAAAGCATTGCGGGATAGCACTGCATCTTCAACTGTCACTAGTGAATTGTTATTTTTAGTGTACGACAGGCATATCAGGATTCCCGTAAATTTTGTAATTACATTTGGCTTTTCGTGGCCAGGACAGATAGCTTAAAAGTTTTCTGAAATTTTTATTATTATTATTTTTAATAGCAGTTTCACAGATTTAGGACTACAACAATTTCCATTATAGAGACCAAATTAACTTGGCTCAAAAGTTCACCGTATTGAACACGATGCAGACCACTGTTCTTTCAGTGGAGCGACAGACAAGAATTTATTCTACAACGCTCAACGTTAGCAAGCGTCTGGGAAAACTCAAATTTTTTCATCAAAATCAGAGTCAAACCCTTGGCAACGACACTTACTGTATAGAAAAATCTGTAGACATGAAACAATGGCACAATGCACAAAGTGATATCCTTTTCTAGATCACTCCTCTGCATAAACCCCGCCGCCATAGCAATGTGATTTCTGTGAGTGGAAACCACTCCTTTGTTCTTCCTCGTTGTCCTCGATGAGAAGAGAAGCGTGGCAGTGTCCTCCTGTTGTATGTCAACTGACTGGAATTCATCGACATTGGACTGCAAGAGCTCCTGAAGCGTGGCAACATAGCTAGAGTCATTTGCGATTGGGGGGCCTTGTTTTCTATGTGAGAACGGGAGGTAGTTGGGCTACACGGACCTTGTAAGAGAATTCTGGGACTGCGAAGGTGAGGAAGGGATTTGAATCTGCCACCTGCCTTCGTATCTCTGCTTTTGTGTTCACTGGATTGGTGATGGTTAAAATGGTTCCGATGGAGACTATGACCAGGTATATGCTGGGGACGTATATGGTGTTGGGCAAGATGACAAGCACCACATCGCTCTTTTGAATCCCGAGACGTTGCAAACATGTGGCCTCTTCATATGTCCAGGAAAACCTTAACAAATCGGTAACGCTACCCAAAAACATACCATTAAGGAGCCTGTAACACAGATACTTGGATGACAAAGCTCTGTCAGCCTCTATTCACGCTCCTTTTCTTATGATGTGTTTCTTCTTTCCTTTTATCGTCAAATGCAGGAAGCCTTAGCTTCGAGTTTCCTCCTATCACGGATAATAAAATAGAGAATGATGCCAAGTATGAAACCGATAGTGAAGGAGACAAGCTGCAATCGGGTTTTCGGAAAACTGCCTCACTAGGTACATTTCTGAAACTACGTACGAAAATGTACCTAGTAAGGCACTTTTTCGAAATCACAAGGAAAGAAGAAAAAGGCTCAAGAGGGAGGAGGAACCACGAAACCCAACAGACCCCAACTTTTAAATCAACACATAAGGCACAAAACCCAAACTTCAACACGTGGCACAGTCAGGAAAACAAAGCACATTATATGACAGATTTTCCTAAAAAGTTTCTAATTATAAGGCCAAAAACTTTTTTTAAATTATATTGATTATATAGTTTATCTATAAATTTCACATATTAATAACATATTAATATATTATTAACATATTAATATATTAACATATAATATTAAATATTTTAGCATATATTAATTTATAGTAATTGAAATTTATATAATGATCATACTTTTATTATAGTAATATAATTATAGAAATGGATTCGGTTTAAAAATCTTTAATTAAATTAATTTCAATTATGATGCCTTTAAAATTTGGTATATAATGCATTTGTTAATTTAGTAACAATATTAATTATATTAATGGACATTATTTCAATATAATTATTCATAGAATTAAAATCTAACATAATAATCATAAAAATAATGTAGTTGTAACATTTTTATTAGGAAAGTGTTAATTAGCTATATTATAGGTAAAAAAAAGGTCTACATTTTAATTTTTTCTATAAGATTGGATTTTAAAATATATCAAAACTAACATCATGAGCAACTCTTACTCGTCCATCTTTTTAACTTATCTTATTTAATGGATCATGAGTATTATCATAAACATTCTTAAAATGGTTTAAATAATTCATTTAAAAATTTATCAACCATATAAGAAGACTCTAAAAAATTAATCTTTTAAATATTTTAATACATTAACTTTTTCCAAATCTAATTTAATAATTTTTTATTTTAATGCTTTAAATTATATGCAAAATTTAAACATATTTGCCTTTTCTCCGTTATAGCTCTCTTCGAAGTGTAAAAAAGGTTAAACAATAAGATTTTAGATTCGCTAATATTTCCTAATATCATATGATAAGTATAATTCATATTTTATGTTTGATTTATTTTAATCTATATATTATTATTTAAATCTAACAAAAACAAATCAACCACATTTGAAACATATAAATCGAAGAAAAAAAGCAACTTAACATTTATTCAGCGTACAAATTGCATACCAAGTTGCAATTACTAGTGTGTGTGTGTGTGTCTCTCTCTCTCTCTCTCTCTCTCTCTCTCTCTCTCTCTCTCTCTCTATATATATATATATATATATATATATATATATATATATATATATATATATATATTGAGAGTAATCCTTCTTGAGGCGCCTATTGCACCTTGCAATTTGAAGAAAATAGGCACCTCAAGAAGGATTACTCTCGGTGTATTATATATATACTAGCAATCACACCTTAGTGTGCAATGGGTATGCCATACAGATGTAGAAAGTCAATTAAGTATGTGTTCATTTATTGTCTCTCCCTCTCATCCTCTCTATATGTCCTCTCTCTCTCTCTCTCTCTCTCCCCATCTACTTCTATTTCTCTCTATCACATTATCTCTCCTCTCTCCCTTTATATATCTTCCCCTCTCAATCTCTAAACAAGAATTTTAGAAACCCAACATTAGTAAAAAAATAATAATTATTTTCTACTATAAATAGATATATTATTCGCAACTATTTTCTAATGTCCCCTCATTTTTCCTTACATTGTAGACCCTGCAACTATCCCTTCCTTATTCTTTCTAGTTTCTACCTTCGAGGATGCATATCAATTAAATATAAATTTTGTAAAGTTGTAATTCAATGCAATGTTGTAAATCTTTTGAGAACATTGTCAAAACCAACACCAGTTGCCTTTGTCAGGTGTTAAATGACAATAATGGTGTTCATAACATCTAACCAAGGCGTTAGCTCTTTCCACAGAGTCTAAGGTTGCAAAAATGAATGCAATAGTGCAACATGAATGCATCATACCACCACATCCTTCGGACAACTCTCTCTTACAGTTGCTCAACCATAGTTATCACATCTCCTCCTGTATATTATCAATTCCAATTAAGGCTGAGTCCTTCTGTCAATTTTTATTGGACTTGTGAGTGTGACTTTTTATTAACCTTTTTTTGCTAATGTTGTACTATTGTTAGTTTATTAATGCAAAGTTAAGTAAGAGAAAAATCTCACCATCTAGTATAATTTTTTTTTAATAATTGACATTAATTTTTATTTAGTAATTATTTGTTAGAATAAATTATAGATAGAAAAATATCTTATAATTATTTTTGTATTTATCTATAATAATATAAATTCATAAATATTCTCTCGTGATAGAGCAGAACCTTAAGCTATCTATATTGTCATTGGCACATTCTAGAGACTTGATTCCTAGTAAGTCTATATTTTCTTTAAAAAATCCATTAACTAAATACATAATTTTACAAAATATTTACATTACTAAACTGCATTTAAGAATCTATTACCTAAATACATAATTTTATAAAACAATGACATTACTGGACTGCATTTAGTATATTAATATAAATATTTTATTTCAACAAGATATAATTTTTCATTTATATTATATGGTATGAATAAGTCCTAGATGATATCTTACAACTCGAGACTCAATAAAATATAGATAAAATATCCATTTCAAGATATTTATAGTTACTCATATTTATATAAAATTGTTCTATGTCATTACCATGCAATAAATTGATTTGGACTCAAAAGAGGGTTGGTTTGAAAATAAAGATAGAGATTTTTAATTGGACTCATAATGGACGAAGAAATAAGCTAAGTTGGCGGTAGTCACACCGATCAGAATCAATGTGTCCACCTATTTTTTAGTGATAGAGTGCCGTCTTGTCAATGACACCGAATTTTCCGCTAGCCAAATATTCACAGAAACATCTTCTCTGCAATATTTTCTTCCCCCTTCTTCAAAGCAATGCATAATAAATAAATAAAATAATGTAGTTGTTCTTTTACCAATTGTCCCCATGCCAACAAAGGAATTTCTAGGATACCCCATTGTAAATTGCTTAGTGGTATACACTCTTGTGATTGCTAGCAATATAAGCTCTCTAGCCAATGGTTTTCATCTTGCATGCCTCTCTCTACCTATTTAAGCCCCCTCCTCCTCTTTCTTCCCACACCACACTTATTCCCTTCAATCCAAATCTTATCTGTAATATATACATCAAAAAATGGTTGTTTTATCTTCTAAAAATATTATCATTCTCCTATTGTTAATATGTATAGTGACATTGTCTAGTGCAATGGATGTCACTACTCGACCCCTTTTTCAGTGGAGAAATTTGTTCTGCAATACCACAATGGCCCTCTCCTTACCACAACTCCCATTCTCAATCTTCATCTCATTTGGTATGGCAATTTCACTTCCCCACAACATACCATTGTGGCCAATTTTGTGCAATCATTGGGAATGAGAGACGACAAGAAGGATTAAATTTGATAAGTATAATAAACTTATGCAACTCTAAACTATAATAAGATAAAAATTATGTAACATATAGAATGAGTGGTTGATCTAGTCTAACTAAGACAAGAAAAATGAAGCACAATTAATTAAGATATATTAAATAAAAATGGCTAATGAGAAACCTACACTAATTGAATATGCTAGAATATAAATAGGAGAGAGGGTCAT